>APFE030400325.1:639216-725545 GCA_000404065.3 Pinus taeda | reverse complement strand
ACCACGTCAAAATACTGGTGTATTGATCTGTGATCTGTTTGTGAGTGGTGTCCTTTTGGTGTTTTGTCTGAGGAACTTACCCTATATATTCCTACATCCCCATGACTAACATGGAAAATTTACTCATGCACACTCCATTAGCGGATCAGATGCGCCAATAAGATATAGTGTGCCTTCAGGGATATGTCCTCCTCATATATGTAGCCTCCTCATAATACTTGAGGAGGCCTACATTCCTTTAGAGCGATCAGGTCGCTACAATAATAGGATGAGGGTATAAATCCCTCTCCCTCTCTCTTATTTCCCATGTTCTGACCATATTATATCGGTCTGATGTTTCTCCTACTCCTGTTGTTTCTCCCTCCATTGACGTCTTTACTACATAATTAACATATAAAATGAATCAACCTCATACATAAACTATATAATTTTTAGTAAATGAAACACATATTTATAAATATGGAAACATAATTTTCAATTAAAAACAAAAAATAATCATTGGTGCACTCAAAACAAAGTCATGCACCTACTCCAATGCGCTTCCAAACATAACTACACCGATATCGGTGTGCACAAAAGTATGACTCACCGTTGCTGGTTCAAAAATTTAAATTTTCATAGCGGTGTGTCACACTTGTGCACCAGTATGAATGTATAACCTTTTCGCACCAACAGAGAACGTTCGGGTTATTCAACGCATCGAGCTATAACTATATTTTTAAATATTATTTTTGCGGTGCATTTGATAAATATAAACACACGAAGAGTAATGCACTAATGTACAATTTATCATTATCCCATTGTGTTTTCATTTACGAAACACAACAAAAAGTGTAGTGTGTTATGTTCACGCACCAAAATGTAGTGCACCCTCTAAATTTATAGGGTACACTGCTATTGTGTGAGTCAAAAATATCAAACGCACCACACAGGGAGTATTTTTTTCAAAAACAATGGAAAATTTAATCTAATTCGCAATTCTAATCCGCAAAAAAATTTAATTAGATAAAAACATAGACATTACCAAGACATTTGGTCATCGGGGAGGCATTGTGGACACGTAGTGGAGAAAAATAAATTTAGCACGGTTTGAAAAAATTGGAAAGTCAAACAGTGAGCACAGTATGAAAGGATGGTAAGCAAGAGAAGCACCGATGTCACAGTGCTTGCATGAGGAAAGAGTGGCACTGATTCTTTAGGGATCTCTAGCACTATAGATGGTAAAAATGAAATTTATGGCCTAGAGAGTTTTTTTACTTAACCCTTCTTCGATGCATTACTCTAACCACACCAATACAAAATAGATCTAAGAGCACCACATTTTTTTAAATTAAAAAATCTATTGCGATGCTTTTCTTAAGACACCCCATGGAATTCCAACATAGGTACCGCACTGGTGCTTTGTTTGGCTATAGCGCTACTCTATTTTTAAAAATTAAAAACCGCCTAGTGGTGCTCTTTCGTAGACGTACCGAGGCATTTCAATACCTTTATCACACTGGGGCATCATTGGAAAATAACACTGCATTTTTCTAAAATTTAAAAACTAGAGCAGTGCTACTTAGTGGTATTCATTGGGACGTTTTACTACATGAAGGGCAGTGATGCATTGTGTTATTTAGCGCACTGTATTTTTTTATTTTATAAAAATAAATTTTACATAGTGTACCATGTTATATGTAGCACTGGTGCTTATATGGATAGTAAAGCACCAGCATGTTTGTATATTGTAGATGCCCCGCCCAAAAAACATTCGCTAAAACATCTACTTGCACACCTCCACTACAAACGTATTTTTGGGCTATTTTTATAGGGGCTTCCACAAAACCTCCACTAAAAGGTATTTTCCTTGTAGTGGCATGCAACGGCAGATACGTCAGATGAGGGTGGTGATCATGATGATGAGGGTGTTGATCATGATCACGATTATGAGGGTGGTGATCATGATGCTTCTGATAGTACTACCCCATCCGATCATGGACATCAGTTTCTTGATGGTGAGATGCCAGAACTAGAGGATGTGCCTTATGTTTCTCCTAACATAGCAGGCCAAACAACTCCTCCTCCACCTCATAGTTTGCTAGATTGCGTTGAGGTAGTAGTTGACCATCCATCATCTTCTACAGCATACCAAGTAGTTGGCACTACTATATTTGTTGTATCAAATATTTGATTGCAGTTATTTGACTTGTTTTATATATATATATATATATATATATTATATATATATATATATATATATATATATATGTTGTGCATTCTTTTTGTTCATGGTTATGTACTTAATTTATATGTTGGTGTTGATGTGTATATTGTTAGGTCATGTTAGTATGTTCATTTAATGTGCTTGCAGATAGATGTGTATGTGATAGCAGTTATTTGACATGAGATATATATTAATTTGAGGATGTGAGTGGTGATGATGTTAGATTACAATGTTTTTTTTGTTAGATGTGATCACGATGATGATGGCATGTTAGATTATTAAATTTGTGTGCTAGCTAATGATGTTTATATGTGCTCAAGGTGTATATAATTAGATGATGCTAGTGAATTCGAATGTCTATCTTAAATGATGTTTATGCTTGTTAGATGGTTATCATCATGATGTTTATTTTTATGAAATGATATTTATTATAGATTATGTATTAGTGAACTTATATCGAATTTTTATATATGAAATTCCATGCTAACGACTTATTTTAAAAAATAATGCAAAGAATTTTTATAAATTACAAAGTTTAATATGGTTGAAACTATGATTGCAAAATTACGATAAATATTATTTTATTGCTTAGATAGTTCATTGATATTCAATCTAGCTTAATCTAACTTAATTAGTGAAATATTTCAATACTCACAAGGAAAAAATAATTAAAGGTAAAATAATTTAGTTTGTTCTTAATAAGACGAAAAAGTGTAACTCCAATTTTTAATATAAAATGTTAATAATAATAAATTATTCAAAAATACAATTTAAAAAATCTAGCATATTGTTAAATTTAAAAAACTTAAGTCAAAAAGTTTTATAATTAATTTAGATTTAATATAACTTAAAAAATTCTATTTTTATAAATTTTAATTTATTACGAAATCTATGAGATTTTCAAGAAATTTAAATTTAATATTATAGAAACTCTTACCAATTTAAATTAGAAATTTCTCTCTCTAAAGATGATGATCAAGAAATGTAAAATAAGGCTTAGGAAGTTACTTGTAGTTGAGGATTTTCTCTATTGGAAGTTCTCCCTTAAAGAGTCAAGTGAACTTTGTTTTAGTAATAAAGATATAACATTTTGGTGCTATTTTTTCTTTATTTGTTATTGTATTGGTTTAAATCTAATTATTTTTAATAATAAATATTAGTTAAATAATACAAAAATGATACTATATTAGATTTAGATGTTCTTCAGCCAAGTTTCTCTAGTGTTCAGGTAAGAGGTGAAAAAAACGCTCTGGCGATATTCGGTTGCAACCTCTGCTCTAGGGTTTAACGCCCGTCTCTGCCATTCCAAAGCCTGCTCTGGCAGTGCAGTTCATTAGACTGGCTGATCTCCACTGCAGGGGAAGAGGACTGGCCCGACAAATGCTCAGCGGGGGGTCCACAGGGACCCCATCGTTCAAGAATATTGTAATGCACAAGCAGACAAGAAATGAAGGGTTAAAAATCTCAGGTTACGGAGAAAGCAGAAACCCAGGAAGCTACAAAAAAGACAAGGAGCAGAAAATGACAGCGGAACATGGAGGGGGTTCCAAACAAAAGGATAAGGAAACAGAAAACAGCCCCCTCGGGGTTGCTGCGAATACTCAAGATGAGGGCCCAAAGCAGACCCAGACCACTGATGAAAACGAGAAAGAGAAGCAAGGGAGGACACGAGAAGGAAAAGAAGGGGAATCACCCATCACCTTAGGCACCAACAACGCCCCTCAGGGAGCCTGCAAGCCTAAAAAGAAAGAAGCTCTCAGAGTGATCTGTACAGACCCAGAGATCCAAGCTCACAGGGAGCACATGTCGGAGCATGCGGTCATATGCAAATTTATGGGGCTGTGGCCAACGGAGCGAGCCCTATGCCAATGGATCAAACAGCACTGGAGACCCAAAGGTGACATTAATTTGCACCTAGGAGCTAAAGGTTTTTTTACGGTTGTCTTTACAAACCTAGAAGATAAATATAGGGTGTTTGAAGGAGGTCCATATTTTTTTTCTTCAGCAGGTCTCTATATGAGACCTTGGAAGCCCAACTTTTTCCCTGAAAACAAAACCTTCACTCAGGTTCCTTTTTGGATCCGTCCTTTCTCCCTCCCCATAGATTATTGGGGTTTAACTACTCTCAAGCAAATAGGAGATAAGCTAGGCACCTTTGTCAAAGCATCTGAAGCAACTATTCAATGCAGATACACTTCCTGTGCCAGAATCTGTGTGGAACTGGACGTATCTGGAGCCCTGCATGAAGGTATTTGGTTGGAGTTTCAGGACGAAGACTATTTTCAGGCCATTGACTACGAACAAATCCCATTTCGCTGCAGAAAATGTCACAAACACGGGATACTATATTAGATTTAAACTTTTTACTAATAATATATTTGATTATTTCTTAATGAACAACTCAAAAAATATTAATTCTTTTACATAATTATCACGAGATAGTCACTAAAATTCATGTTTTCACCTCCTAGCTAATATCACATATTGTTCATAATGATAAAGACATGTCTACTTTAAATAATTTACTTATAAATACATCAAAATAGATATTTATTTTACATAATCTAAATGGGAAAGAGAAATGCCTCTTAATCACCATCACATTATTTGTCATTTAATTCTTAGCCATAAAATATTTATTAATTCAACTTTTATTTATAATTACCATTGAAAAGAAAAGTCAAAATTGTTCCATTATCCATGAAGAAAAAATTAAAACCTCTCATGTACCCATGTAAGCCCATTTGTTTTTCTTATGGTTTATAAAAAAAAATGTAATCAACATTTTATACATGCACGGGACCTTTTACTTTACATAATATTGCAAGAGCTGTAATGTAAATTTAGTAAACATGATTTTACCTCTCATGTCAAGAATTTAATCTTACATATTAATACACAATTTTTTTATTGTTAAAGTCCTCGTAGAGTTATCACTATACGATGATTTATATTGATTTTGAACTAAACAAGAAGAAAAAACATGTGAACGGATTAAGAAACCAATAAGTATCTAAATCGAGACTAAATTTTCAATGTTATTTCTAAATTCACTATTTTCCTCTCATTTTCCTATTTGAGAAGGATTGTGACCTTGAATCATTATTATCATAGCTATTGTACACAATTGGAAATACTTAGTTTTAAGTGTAAGAATGTTTACACTACAAAAAAACGTGTAAAAATGTTTGTGAGTGTTACCAATTATATTATAAAATGCCAACAAGATGAATAAAAAATAATACATTAGTGAAATAAAGAAAATAAAAACATACAAAAATAGTATAAATGATGAAATAACACAAGTATTTATCACTCTCCGTTGTCATCTCCCTGATTATCTTCCTCTCTTGGCATGATAGCACTATTGTTCTCAAAAACATGTTTTGATCTAGGGTCATGTCTTAATACGAACCACCAATCCCTATCCAATGCAAATTAAATTACATACACACACACCCTAGCTAATTAGCTAATGGTGTGTGTGTATGTAACACTATCCTCCCACATTTACCCAAGCTAACTAGTCCATTGGGGTAAACATGTGACAAAGGGTTATTATGATATGATTCAACTCTCCATGTATAATTAAGGAAGTGGAATCGACATGACAAGACCAATATGACCTTCCTCGGAAGCTACAATACCTTCAGTAGCTAACCAACACCTTCATGTGTCCAACCCCTAAGATAACTTTCTTTTTCTGACCTTGCGTCTTAGTCTCTCCTGTGACAAGGTGTGCATGCAACTGGACTCTCCATCCACTCCCACATTAAGGCATCTAAGCGATTGTGGCCTTTTTCATGCAGTTCAATGCTAGTGACCCTGAATTTTGTGTCACTTTTTCAAGGCCAGGATTCAAACCACTACCCAAAACTTCATGAAACTTCCAGAAATGATAAATAACATTGAAACTAGGTTATTAATGCACACAATTGAACAAGGACTTGATCTGACCCCTACTAGATATGACAAACATTTCGTCAAACATATCATAAACATGAAATCTACATGTCATAACAACATATCTGAACATAGGGATCTCATACTTATCTGAGAATCGCTAAAGAGGAATATTATCTCCTCACTTTAGCTGCATTGTTATCTATTAGGTTATTCATTCATTAACATTTCATATACTAACCAAAATATGATGAGAGCCATACATCATAATTGTCATAAAACATGCTTATAACCAACAAATAGCCAGAGATATATCAATGAGGAAATAGCCATTAAACCCACATAATGACAAGCACATTTACTCATAAAATACCAAAGGAAAAGGAGTTCTTATTAACATATGTATATCCAACCAAGTCAGGGACTTCCACATACCACACGATCATATATTGGGCTGAACCAAATCTCTCTTTCAACCAATCACCCCTATGCCATATTCCAAGCATGAATGTGGGATATCATGAAACAAATCAAATGAAACCAAACCATAGATTCTAGAGGCCAAACCACCTCAACCCTCAATCTATAATTCCACCTCATGGTCAGACATTACTAACCATCACCAGATTGATCTCTACCCAAGCTATATAGAGCTCCATAGCGCTTTTTCCAACCAAGACTTCCATGAATAGTAACTCAACCCACAGATGTTGTCAGGGTCTAGAGCATTTGTCCAACCAAGGCTTCCAAGACTAGTAACTCAACCCACCAAGGGGTCCAAATTTTTTGTCCAACCAAGGCTTCTATGAATATTAAATCAACCCAAGTTGTTATAGTGATTTAAGAGCATCTTTTTAACCAAGGCTCCAGGAACTAGTAACTCAACCCACAACCAAACATGAGAACCAACCAGAAAACAAGAGGAAAGAAACCCACAACACCATGGCTATCTAGGAAATGGCAAGGCTAGGAAAAACCATTGTCAATCTAATAAGTCCTCCATGTCAATGACAAATCATAACCAAGAAACCGCATGCATGTTTCATATATGTGAAAATTAGCAAGGAAATCATACATGCAACTCAATTCTTGCAAGAAAAACTCATTGTAGTTGTTGATCCCAATGTCCTCTTGTGATTTCTTGCTCTTCCTTTGCCTTCTTTCTCCAAATCCTAAGTATGCCACACTCCTCCAAGAGTTCTCCAAAAAGACTCTAAGTGTCCAAGAGTATGAGAGAGAGTAGAAAATGAGAGCTCAAAAACTGAACTGACAAAAAACAACAAATTGATCCTCATAAGCCTTTTTATTATTGAGGCCTCTATTTTTTTTCATTTTCCTCCTCACATGTAACATGTGACCTTTCACCTCTCTTTTCTCCTATTTTCCATTATTTTCATAAATAAAATTTCAATAATGTCCCATGCCTTTCCAAAGCCTTTTCCATTTCCTTTGTCAATTTCCATAGCCATTAATTAATCACAAGTGATCCCCATCACTATGTTTTTTTCCAGCATTCAGCTTGGAATGCGTGTCCCATGACCTTGGTTATTATTTTCCTTTATTGACTTTATTACATGGATTTTTTACCAGGGTTGTTACAAAACCCTCCCCTTGAGGGAACATTGTCCTCGATGTTCAATGACACCTACAACCAGCAAGATTGCCGAAAGAAAAAACATACTACCCATGAAGCTTTATAACTTAGCTCATTGCAGTATTTACAATGATCATCTTAACCAACATGAGAAACATAACAACATGAAAATCATAAGGACATGACACTCATACTACTTATTGGACCTTTATAACACAACTCATGGCAATATTTACATCCATATACATATATACATATACCAAAACATCACACTAAAACATATGCCAAAACATTTGTTCAACCAGTGAATAGGGAAGGATACATAGCCCACATATGATCAATCATCTCCCATGTAACTTTATCAGGCCCAAAGTGTTTCCATTGCACTGTAACCTACTTGATTGATTGGTTTTGGAGCATGAGCATATTTCTCTACAAAAAAAATTGAGGTTCCAGCTGAAATTTTCCTTTTCGTTCCACCTAAAATATAGAATAGTCAATCACATGATCAACATCTTTAACATACTTCTTAAGAAATCAAACATGGAAAACATCTGGGACTTTCACTATCGGTAGTAGTGAAATTCGATAGGTTATTGGTCCAATCCTCTTAAGAATATTGAAAGGTCCACAAAACTGAGGTGTCAGCTTGGCACACGATCTAATTGTCAAGGAGCTCTTCTTGGGATTAATGTGTAAGTACACTTGTTCCCCAAACTGAAACTCCTTAAACATAATTTTCTGATCCACATAAGTTGTATGTCTGTCCTATGTTGCCTTCAGGTTTTTCTTGATTACTTGTAATTCTTGTTCCATCTGTGCCAACATATTCAATCCTATGAACACCTTGTTAACTGTATCACTCCAATTGATGGGATTATTACAACTCCATGCATAGAGTTCCTTGAATGGAATCATCCTCAATGACTCTTGATTCCCATTGTTGTAAGCAAACTCAAAAATAAGAAGATACTCTTCCCACCTCCATTGTTGATGCATTCTCTTTGTTACCTATGTCCTGAGGTCTTGTTCGTTTCTTATCCCATTTTCCTGTATTATTCTCATTACCTTTCCAATCCTACTTAGTTTCAAATATGCGCTTTGATTTCTCATAACAATGTTTTAGCTTTCTAATGGCATCCTCCAATAATCTAGGTTCATCAAACACAATCCCATCCTTGAATGCTACCAACAACCCAATGATGAATATCTGAATCTTGGCCTTCTCCTCCTTGAGGTAAGGCACATATCTCAATAACTCCAGAAATCTGCTAGGGTACTCCTCATCGATCATATATCTCATATTCAGCTCATAGAATTATTTTTCCCTGTAATCATAGTATCTCTTTCATCGATACTTCTTCCTGAAACGTCTCTTGAACTCACTCCAAGTCAACTCCTCTTCCCAATTACCCCTAACATTCTTTACATCTTCCCACCAAATGCCTTATTTAACTTTAAGATTGAAAGTTGTTATCCTAGCTTTCATGTTCTCTAAGTAATCATGTATCCTGAGACTTTTTCATCCCAAACAACCATGCTTCTGCATCTTGTGACTTCTTCATTTCCCCATCAAACGTAAGTGGCTTTTCTTTCTTGAAATCATCCTGTAAATACCCCCTATAACTCCTCCTGCAAGGATGATAACGATGATGACCATGGTACCTATATGAACCAGAGCTAGAATGAAGCCCATGTCCACTTCCTCATCTATCCGGTGTATCCAAGAACTTGTCTGTTAGAAAAATTATATATTACAGAGCAATGGAACACATAAAATATATTGCAAAAATATAAAAATAGAAAACAAATAAAACAAGAGAGACACAGATATACGTGGTTCACCCAATTTGGGCTATGTCCATGAGAAACAGTCAGTCCTTCCTTTTATATTATCCAACAAAATGAAGAGATGCAACCTAAAAAAGATCTGTTGTAATTCCCTTTTCGCTCTCACACAATTTCCTCTCTCTTTCTCACTCAGAATATAGATCTACATAGACGCAATACAATTCCCTCATATATAGCGAGGGTTTGTCCTCTAGAGCAAAAAACCCTAAATTAAACATAACTTCTACTGTCAAATCTCTACCTAATGACGACCTAGATTGTCTACGAAATTACAACATTTTACAAGGCAATTTTACATATATTTTTAGCTTCGGGGGTGCTACCCTCAATCCCCCACCGCGGGGGGCTCCCAAGGATTACAGCCACCCCCTGGACCCCCCTTGCAGTGTACATTTTATAGGCGACGTCACCACCACATTACGAGATAGGGTCCAATGTGGTGATACCTCTAATTAAAGAAGATAATCAAGCTCCACACCCAATAATCTCCCACTTAGAGATTGATTATAGAAACTCCATTGTTGCTTCATTTTCTGGACAATGACTCCACTTTAGACCTGGTTGTTTCTCATCTTCTTCATCATACCTGAAGACCAATTGAAATTGAGCAGAATCTCAGTTTCTCCCTGGTTACAACTTTTGTTAACATATCTGTAGGATTTTGACTAGTGTGTATCTTTTCCAGCTTCAATTGTCCATCTTCCAATGCTGACTGTATGAAATGGTACTTGATTTATATACGTTTGGTCTTGGAATGAAATGCAGAGTTCTTTGCAAGATGTATGACACTCTGGCTATCACTGTATAACCTGCCCAACTCCTGCTTCTTACCCAACTCATCCAGAAACCTTTGTAACCAAATCATTTCTTTACTAGCCTTTGTAGCAGCAACATACTCTACTTCCATTGTTGAGAGTGCAACAACACTTTGTAGTTTTGAGACCCAACTGACTATTGTTCCACCTACAATAAACACATACCCTGTGGTGCTCCTCTTGTTATCTCTATCACCTGCCATATTTGCATCAACATATCCCTGTAGAGCAATGTTTGAACCACCAAAGCATAATGCTTGATTTGTGGTACCTCTCAAATACCTGAGAATCCACTTCACTACCATCCAATGTTCTTTTCCAGGATTGTTCATGTACTTGCTTACAACTCCCACTTCATGTGCAATATCTAGCCTTGTGTAGACCATTACATACATTAAGCTTCCAACTGTTGATGCATATGGAATTTTAGACATATAATCCATTTCTTCGTGAGTCTTAGGACACATTTCCCTACTTAGTTTGAAATGGCTACCCAAGGTATACTATCCGGTTTTGCATTCTTCATATTAAACATTTTTAACACCTTTTGTATGTGCTCACTCAGATACAATGTTAATTTGTGATTCTTCCTGTCTCTAGTTATTCTTAGACCAAGGATTTGTTTTGAAGCACCCAAATCCTTCATTGCAAATGAGTTTGCCAATTTTATTTTGAGCACATTTATTTCCTGCATGTTAGAACCTACAACAAGCATGTCATCTACATACAATAACAATATAATATAGCTTCCATCATTTTTCCTTTTGAGATAAACATAATAATCAGAGTGACATCTAGTATAACCTTGTTCAGACATAAACCTATCAAATTTTAGATACCACTACCTTGGAGCCTGTTTTAAGCCATACAAGCTCTTCTTCAACCTGCACACTAATTTCTCTTTCCCTTTTACCTCATATCCTTGTGGCTGCTGCATATATATATATCTTCCTCCAAATCCCCAGGGAGAAAGGTTGTCTTTACATCTAAATGCTCAAGATGCAAACCTTTAGCTACTACTAGACTTAAAATAGTTCTGATTGAAGTCATTTTAAAAACAGGAGAAAATACCTCATCAAAGTCTATACCCTTTTTGTGCGCAAACCCCTTCACCACAAGTCTAGCTTTATACATTTTTCTACTTCCATCTTCTTCCTTCAACCTGTAAACCCATTTATTCTGTGATATTGTTTTACCTATAGGCAACCTGACTAAGTCCCAAGTCTAGTTATGTACTAAAGATTCCATCTCTTCTTTCATGGCTTGCTCCCACTTCTTCCTTGTTTCTACCTGCACTGCTTCTTCATAACATTCTGGTTCACCAGAATTAGTCAATAATACATAATATAATGAAGGAGAGTATCGTTCAGGGGGTCTACTTATCTTGGTAGATCTTCTAACACCACTTTCAGGTGTTTGAGGTCCTTGTTGTTGTTGTGGTTGTTGTTTTTGTTCTGTTTGTTGATCATTATGATTTTCAGGCACCATCACTTTTTTTTGTGATCTCATCAAGCATTGTGTATGCTCTATTTTCTTTTTCCTATTTCTTTTCCTACAGTTGATCCTTATACAAAACATTCTAATTGAATATGACATCTATGCTTCTAATGATTTTGTGTTTTTCATAATCATAAAAGCAATAACCAAAATCATTAACACCATATCCAATAAAGGTACATTTCTTTGATTTTGCCTTGATCTTTATTCTATTTTATTTATTAATGAGGACAAAGGCTTCACAACCAAAAGTCTTTAAAAATGAGTAGTTTACCTTTTTACCTATCCATGCCTCCTTTGAAATACCACCATCCAAGGAACTTGAAGGCCCTATGTTTATTAGATAAATAGCAGTATCGATAGCATCTGCCCAAAATTGTAAAGGCAATCCAACATGCAATCTCATGCACCTTACACGCTCCATGATTGTCTTGTTCATCCTTTCTAACACACCATTTTCTTATGGTGTTCCTGGAACTATCTTCTCTCTACGAATTCCATTCTATGAACAGTACCTATCAAACTCTTTGCTGCAATATTCACCTACATTGTCTGATCTGAGACGCTTCAATCTTTTTCCTATCTCATTTTCAACCAAAGCTTTCCATTTCTTGAAAGTATCAAATACATCAAATTTATTTCAAATACAATAAACACAAGTTTTTTTGGTTGCATCATCAATAAAACATAATAATGAGAGCCATCGAGAGATTTTCCTTGAACAGGTCCCCATACATCTATATGCACAAGCTCTAATTTTTCGCTCTTATTTTCTTTCCCAAATCTGAGGAATCTGTCTCTCTTTTGTTTTCCATAAACACAATTCTCACAGAATTTTAAATCAACATGCTTCAAATCTAGCAACAAATTTCTGGAGTGAAGAATCTACATCCCCTTCTCACTCATGTCCCTGAGCTTATGATGCCATTATGTCGTATCTTCTCCTATAGAGGTTAAATCATTAACAGAATTAGAAATACCATTGCATAAATACAATGTACCAACATTTTCTCCTTTTGATATTACTAGGGCTCCTTTAGTTGCCTTCCAAGTTTTATCTATAAAAGTAGTCACACAAGCTTCACCTCCCAACTGCCCTATTGAAATAATATTTTTCTTCAGATCTGGAACATGCCTTACCTCTTTCAATAGCCATTGATTTCCACTCTATTGTTTTATGAAAATTGTACCCATTCTAATGATTTTACAGGGTTTATCATCACCCAATCAACCCTGTCCAAAATCTCTTTGAACATAATCATGAAAATGTTTCCTATCAGATGTGGCATGGAATGAGGCCCCTAAATATACCACCAAGGCATCAATAATATTTTCTAATGAAAGAATCAAAGCATCTTGCAACACATCACCTATCACATTCGTTTTGTGATTGTTTTCATGTTGCGTGCCCCCTTCTTTTCCCTTCCAAGACTTGTAGTCTTTCTTCAAGTGTCCTTTCTTCCCTCATTTCCAACACACTATCACTGATCTGGACTTGGATTTACCTTTCCTTGACTTATTGCAATATCCTAGCCTCTTTCATGTTTCCATTTTTCTTCCCCTAGTCTCTGCAGTCAAAGCATTACCTAATGTCTCACTGGAGCTTTTCTGTCACATTTTCTCACTAAGGATTGCACCGACAACATCATCAAACTTTAAAGTACTAGATCCAGAGACAGAGTTACTAATGGTCATGACTAAACCATTCCAACTTTTTGGCAATGACCACAGATATAACAAAGCCCTAAATTCATCATAAGTTACCCCTACAGAACTTAACTGATTGGAAACTATATTAAATTCATTTAAATGGTTAGCAACACATCCACCTTCTGACATCTTCATATTAAATAAATGCTTCATAAGAAATACCTTATCTGACACCAAGGGTTTTTCATATAGTTTGGCCAATTTCGACATTAAACCCTTAGTTGTCGTTTCCTTTGAAATATTAAAGGCTGCCGACACTGCAAGACATAGCCGTATTATTCCAAGTGCTTTTCTGTCGAGAATATCCCATTATGTGTCTATCATACTTGTCGGTTTCTTTGTATTTTTGCTCAATGGTAGGTACAAATCTTTTTGATACAAATAATATTCCATCTACATCTTCCACAGCTGGTATTTTTGGCCGTTAAATTTTTCAACCCTAAACCTACCATCTTCCACCATTGCTCCCACTTGAACCACGAACCCTTCTCTCCTGCGAGTTTATCAGCCAAATAGACCTTCGACTCTAATACCAATTGTTAGAAAAACTATATATTACAAGAGTAATGGAACACATAAAATATATTGCAGAAATATAAACACATAAAATGCATAAAACAAGAGAGACACAGATATTTGTGGTTCACCCAGTTTGGGCTACGTCCACGAGAAACAACCTACAGCAGATCTATTTTAATTCCCTCTTCACTCTGACACAATCTCCTCTCTCTTTCTCGCTCAGAATACAGATCTACATAGACACAATATAATTCCCTCGTATATATTGAGGGGTTGCCTTCTAGGGCAAAAAACTCTAAATTAAACTTAACTTCTACCATCAGATCTCTTCCTACTGAACAGCCCAGATTGACTACGAATTTACAACATTTTACAAGGCAATTTTACATCTATTTTTAGCTTCAGGGGCGCTACCCCCAATTCCCCACCAGGGAGGGCTCCCAAGGATCGTAGCTGCCCCTCCCCCCCCGAGACCCCCCTTGCAGCGTACATTTTATGAACGGTGTTGCCACCACATTATGAACTAGGGTCCAATGTGGCCTTACCTCTAAATAAAGAAGATAATCAGGTTCCACACCCAACATTTTCATCCCTAACAGTGTCATCTCTGTCCGACATGTGCCACCATGCGACTTGCTACCATATTCTCCATTAGTCCTATCCTCCTATCCATGACTGCTTCTAAGTGGTCCTTGTCTCTGCAAGCTTGACAAGCTATAAAGAATCATTGCATTGACTTCTGCTTGTTTCTCCTGTGCCCTAGAAATTCTCTCTTTTGATTGAATGATTCGGTCATTATCTTCTTTACAACTCCTTATTTATGCCTTCAAACATTTCAGAGTGTCTACTCCCTCACCATGTTGCTCATCTGATCTATAGGGATAATCTCATGAGTTGTGGTCTACCATATTGTTAGTCATCTTTGATCTTCTCTTCCTACAAGGTATATCATGTCATATAAACCAAATTATAAATAAATCAACATACCTCAATCTAATTCAGGGGAGGATATCTTGTCTGCAAGATTAACCAAATTAGTGCAATACAGGTGTAAGCATAATCATCACAGTATATAGACATCATCTCAATCATCATTCAGTTACCATGCATGATGTCTCAACTACACATCAATTAAACACAATGCATGCATAACAACATATGTAAAACACACATGTATACACAATAGATACAAACACTGACAGACATTCATGATGAACACATTCCGACAATAACTCCATCTACATGACATCACAACGAAAAACATGACCACCACCATGTATACACAACAAGCACATAGACCATAAGCATAAGGACACATAAGAAAGTGACATGTACACATGACAACACATTCATCCAAGGAAAATAGAAAACAAACATCACCCAAGGAGAACAAAACCATGCTCTAATACCACTTTGTAACACCTTCCTCCCACATTTACCCAGGCTAACTGGTCCAACGAGGTAAATATGTGATGAAGAGTTACTATGATATGATTCAACTCCACATATACAGTTAAGGAAGTGGAATCGACATGAGAAGACCAATTTGACCTTCCTCATAAGCTACAGAACCATCAGGAGCTAACCAACCCCTTCAAGTGTCCAACCCCTTAGAGAACTTGCTTTTTCACTGACCTAGAGCCTCATTCGCTCCCATGACAAGACATGCATGCAACTAAGACTCTCCAGTCACTCCCACAACAAGGCATCCATGCAACTATGGCTTTTTTTTTAGATAGTTTAGTGCCAACGACCCTAGATTTTGTGCCACATTTTCAGGGCCAGGACTCAGGTCATTGCCCAAAACTTCATGAAACTTCTAGAAATGATAAATAACACTGAAACAAGGTTACTAATGCAAACACTTGAACGAGGACTTGATCTAACCCCTACTAGCCATGATAGGTATTTCGTCAAACATATCATAAACATGAAATTTACAGGTCATAACAATAGATCTGAACATAGGGATCTCATACTTATCTGAGAATCATAGAAGAGGATTGATATCTCCTCATAGTAGTTGCATTGTTATCTATTAGTTCATTCATTCATTAACATTTTATATACGAACCAAAACATGATGAGATTCATATATCATAACTGTCATAAAACATGCTTATAACCAGCAAATATACAGAGATATATCAATGACGAAACAACCATTAAAGCCACATAATGGAAAGCACATTTACTCGTAAAATACCAAAGGAAAAGGAGCTCTTATTAACATATGAAAATCCAACCAAGTCAGGAACTTCCATGTACCACCCGACCATAGATTGGGTTGAACCAAATCTGTCTTTCGTCCAATCACCCCTACACCATATTCCAAGCATGAATGTGGGATCTCATGAACAAATCAAATGAAACCAAACCAAGGCTTCCAGAGGCCAAACCATCTCAACCCTCAACTAGTGATTCCACCTCGCAGTCGAGCATTACTAACCATCACCATATCGGTCTCTACCAAATCTATCCAAATCTCCAAAGTGTTTGTTCCAAGGCTTCGATGACTAGTAACTCAACCCACAGTTGTTGTTAGGCTCTAGAGCATTTGTCCAACTAGGGCTTATAGGAATAGTAACTCAATCCACCAAGGGCTCTAGAGTGTTTGTCCAACCAAGGCTTCTAGGACTAGTAACTCAACTCAAGCTGTTATAGGGCTTCTAGAGCATTTGTCCCCAAGGATTTAGGAACAAATAACTCAACCCAAAACCATAGGAAACATGAGAACCAACTAGAAAACAAGAGGAAAGAAACCCACAACACCATGGTTATCCAGGAAATGGCAAGGCTAGGCAAAACCATTGTCGATCCAAGCAGTCCTCCATGTCATTGACATATCATAACCAATAAACCACATGCATGTGCCAGCATACCAAAACTATCAAGGAAATCATGCATGCAACTCTATACCTGCAAGCAAAACTCGTTGTAGTTGTTGATCCTAATGTCCTCTTGCGATTTCCTGCTCTTCCTTTGTCTTCTTGCTCCAAATCCCAAGTATTCCATACTCCTCCAAGAGTGCTCCAAGAAGACTCTAAGTGTCCAAGAGTATTAGAGAGTAGAAAATGAGAGCTCCAAAACTGAACTGACAAAAAAACAACAAATTGATCCTCATTAGCCTTTTATTAACGAGGCATCTATTTTTCTACATTTTCCATTATTTTTCCTTCATTGTCCTCCTCACATGCAACATGTGACCTTTCACCTCTCTTTTCTCCTATTTTCCATTATTTTCATAAATAAAATGTCAATAAATTTCTCATGCCTTTCCAAAGCCTTTTCCATTTCCTTTTCCAACTTCCATAGCCATTAATTAATCACAAGTGATTCCCATCACTATGTTTTTGCCCAAAATTCAGCTTGGAATACTTGTTCCCTGACCTTGGTTATTATTTTTCCTTTATTAACTTTATTACATGGATATTTTACCAGGGTTGTTACAACGTATGACATTAAAGTATGCATTAATATGAAGTTTACTGTGAATAGTTAATGTGTAGTAATTTGACAAATGATAATCCTGCACTTACTCTTTATCATGTGTCTCTTTCCATTTGTTTCGAGAAGCTCCCCTTCTCTTTTTTCTTTATCCCTTTCGTCGAACCAAATCACCACACTTGGTGTGTTGTCGATCTGCTTGATGTACCCACTAGCATAATAGAAAGACTCATACAATATATACCCCTGTACCATACACCCCTCAGGTTTTGCCATTTTTAAAACAACACCTTAATTTTTTCATGTACCTATCTAAGAAGAACATCCAACAACAAGAAACCACCCCACCGCAACTAATCCAACTTCATTTACTAGGTGAATTAGAATATGAACCTGCAAGTCTATGAAATCCGTCTACAGTTCCTTCTCAAACATACAAAAAATCTCAGTTATCTCTTGACACCAATGTGAAATGTCAGCCATATGAATCTCCTTTGATGTGATGCAATGTAAAAATTCATATAATTTATATATGGGACGTCATAGGTCTTGGGGGAAGTCATGGTTCACACACCCACGCACGTGCATAGGATAATGACATTGCACAGTAAATAGTACATTATAAAAAATTAATTATAAAATATCCCATTACATAAAAATAATAAAAACATGTTTTTTACATACGTACTCTTGAAAGGTTCAAATGGTCATGCAATTTCAACCCCAACAAACGGCCTTTCTCAATGAAGCAATGTCATAGTGAAGACTCATATAAAGAAGGCACCCTCACACTCATTATAACTTCCTTTGCCAAAGAAAGATGATATTTCTTTAAAATCCATGGGTCATCACCTTCTTTGAAAGACCAATAGGGACGACCTCTCCTCTAGTTTCGTGTCTTGGCCAATATTTATTTTTAGTTTTTGAAGAAATAAGATCTCTCCTAATAGCCAATGTGTCACTTTCTTTCGATGATATGTGCCTCCATAAATAAGATGAAACATTTTTAAATATATGCATGGGATCTAGTACGTGGGAAAGCTTAAGATGCTCCCAATACGGGAACTCATAAAATATAGATTTCCTTTTCATCCCAATGGGCAATTTCTCAACATAGGTTTCGAAGAATTATGGATCATCGAACATAGGCTTCCCATTTGAATCGAACACTTCTGAAAAATCCTTCTCCTTCTCTCTCTCGTATGATCTAAGTCATTCAGTTGGTGTCATTATTGCAGCGCTTTGGGTTCTCTCTGGTTTTCCATTAAAAGCGGATATTTCTCTTCTGTAAGGGTGTTTTATTGGGAGGAATACCTTGGAGCAATAATACACTGGCTTTCATAAGTGGTCGTACCATCTAGCCTTCAAAGAAATTCCACAACATTTACATCCATGATACCCTTTTGTTACAAGACCTATGAAATTATTGTATGCAGGTTGGCACGTTAGTAACCATAAAAATCAGAATAATTGCAGTGAATTAGATTAATATGTGAAACAATATTGTTACGTATATAAACAAATCAATAATATGTAATTTACTAAAGCAAAATCCTAACCCTGGATAATCATGTATGATGTAAGGACATATGCCATACAACGTAAAACTCCTCTCTGTTGCGATAGGTCTTGGTACATCATACACGTGTATCTCTTCCCATAAATCCTTCAATTCATCTACCAATGGTTGTAAGTAGACATCCATATTCTTCACTTGTCTTCTCCTAGGTACTATGAGAGCCAACATAAGATGTTCATTCTTCACGGAAAACCATGGGGGGATAATGTTATTGATCACTACTACATGAAAAACATAATAGTTGGTATTTTGGAGGGAATATGGGTTGATGCCATCCATGGTTATGTTGAGTCATGGACTTCATAGTTCATCCTTGAATTTTTTGGGCCATGTATCCTCTATATGTTTCATGGATATTGAATCTATTGGGATCCACATCTCCTGACTCACTTCTGTGTGAGGCATGTCATCCCTGCAACATAGATAATTCTTTGTAATGAAAGAACCCTTGAATCCTTGAGATTATAGGCATGTGCCTCAATATCTTATGAGGAGGACCATGAGATTTACGCATTTTTTTGAATTACAGTAACTGTCATGCCCACAATTCAAACATATATATTTGTCTACGTAGTATCCTCTATATAGAATACAATAATTTGGATATGCATGATATGATATGTACTCAAAACCCAAAATTTTCAAAAATTTCTTTGCCTCTTTTCAGCTACCTGGCAAGACATTATCACTTAGAATAAAGTTATCTTTAAAAAACCTGTAATTGGTGGGGAATATAATTGTACAATGTCAATATTTAACTTTCATAAAATCAACCATTTCTAATGTTGATTATGTGATAGGATTTATCAAAATATAAGGGACTTGATCTATCATGTAGGTGAATTATCTCAATATTGTCGAGAAATATGCATTCAACATGCCAAAATTTGCTTTTAAGTTGTACAACAACATTGATGGCCCCAACAGAGTAAACTTTGAGTTGCTGCCAGGTCCAAAGAAAGGGGTGGCAGAAGAAGATTTCAATCTTTTGAATAAGGTATCATTGATATGAGCATCATCCACTAGCTCATTGTTTTGGAATGCATCTAACAACATTGTCTCCATGGAAATCATATCACATAAGTAATCATCCATACCAACCTCTATTTGATTGTCTCCATTGCCAACTTTTCATGAAGAACTACTATTGTTGTAGTCATTCCTAGTTGGTGAATCTGGACATAGTGGGAATTGAATAGGTGGCTGATTCAACCATTCTTTGTATGTTTCATCTTCAGGGAATTCTCTTAATGCAACCTTCTTTCAATTTGGCATTGTAATGGGGTGCATGGAAGATGGTAGGTGGATCGTTCATCACCACCAGAATCCTAATTTCAAAAAATATTGAATGCCATTAGTACAATATCAATGATATTCATAAGAACATCAATGCAATTGGTTTGTTGAAATTACATTATACCAAACAATTATTACCATCGTTGATCCAAGATTGTGGTCGGAAGATGCCATGATCCAATTGGTAGGGTGAAGAGGTTGTCCATTTTCTTCTACCAACTGCTTGCGATATGCTGCTTTTGATAAGAGCTTTCAACATTTTTGAAATGGAGTAATATTTTATGCATCTGAACTTAATCCTGAATCATGACCCTGCAAATTTGGATACATTTTTATTCTAATTGACATTTATTAAAAAAAAAAATTAGATAAGCAAAATATAAATAAAATCTGAACTTACTAGAGATGGAAAGGGAGAACTTTGTTAAGGAATTTGATCAACAATATGGGTTGAGATGGAATTTGAAAAATTGGCCATTTGATATTATTGAGATTTTGTCCCTGCATTTAAGAAAAATCATAAATAAAATTTTCTGTGCAAATCTAAAATTAATCTCGAGAACCATATAACCATAATCTAAATTTCAATATTCAAACCATTTTTCAAGAATAAGATGACTTTAAGTGGAAAATGTACACTATGAACTATTGTAATTCATGTGGGTGCATCCTAAAGGATAATTTGATATTAATATGTTATGTGGAAATAAAATTTCAAATATCTTTTAAACCTCATGGGTGCGCTTATCAAAACAAAGAGTATCGATGCATTTAAATAATACCAGCACCGAGGCGTTTAAATAATACCCGCATAGGTTTCTGGCATTCTGAAGAAGAAAAAATATGTTATTATATCGGTGCTCTTATACAAAATGCATCAATGCATTTAAAAAAGAATAGTACCGGTACGCATGTTTTCGAATTTTAGAAAATAAAAATGAATCCAACCATCTTGGTGTTCTTATAACAATTACAACACCGATTATTTTAAATACAAACTATATCATTGCATTAAAAAAATTTACCGCGCTATTTTGGGATTTCGGAAAAATAATAATAATAATAAAAATAAAAATACATCATGCCAATGCATTTAAAAAAGGTAATTGCATCATTTTGGGATTGCAAACAATAAAAATAAAAATAATTATATCATGTTGGTGCCTTGAAAAAATTTGGCGCCCCTTCAACGTCAGTGTGTTTTTCTTATAAATTCATGGTGCGCTTAACTATAGAATGCACCGAAGTTTAAATAAATTTTAAAAAAAAAACAAAGTTTTTTTTTTAAATTAATAAATGAATGGCAATTAATTTTTTAAAATTTTATTTCATAAAGACTTTTCGCTAGTAAAAAGTTCACTATTTCATTATTTTCCCCAAAATTTCATGGAGTGATTTGCAAGAGAGACATACTAGGAGCATTGAGCAGCAATAAAATATTTTGGAACAACAGAATTATTCAGAAGATCAAAAACTGAAAGTTTTGGTGATTCACTCAAAACCATGCACAATAAAAATTTTAATTTTTATTGTTTATTTTACTAATAAAAAAATTTACAATTTATGTTAGGGTTAAACTAAAAAAGAGATTATTTTTAAGAGAGACATACTAGGAGCACTGTGGAGCAACAAAATATTTTGGAACCACAAAATTTGATAGGTATGGTGATTCGCTCAAGACCTTGGCAAAAAATTTAAATTTTATTATTAATTTTTTTTACAATTAATGTGAGATTTATTCACAATTCAAAAAAAAAAAACATGTATATATAAAAAAATTACTATTGATTTTACTAGTAAATTTTTTTATGATATTTGTTCCTATTTAAATTTAATTAAAACTTAGAAAAAAAAAAAGAAAAACAAAAAGAACAAAACAAAAACAAAAACAAAAAAATTCAATACTTACCTTAAACCCTTGCTTCTTCTTGTAAAATTTCACCTTAAGGTTTAACTTTCTCTACCACTTCACAATTAGGGTTTCTCATTTTACGCATTTTGGATTTAATGGGTTTGTATATTTACTATATATAGGGTGTTTGACATGTAAAGTAAGGGAATCTGTTATTGAATTAGATCCAAACTCTGTCAGCCCTATCAATCTTTTTTTTAATGGATATATGTTTCGCATTGCTCCCTATGTAATATAACACACTGATGCACCCTGTGTATGTCAGTTATGTCCATTATGTTCATCATTGCTTCTGGTGTGATATAATGCACCAGTGTACCTCTTTCAAATAGCATTGTTAGGTCATTGTGTTGTGTTTAGTGTTACAAATCATACCGTTATAATTTAAAATTATTTAAAAAAAAAAAAAGAAAATTCCACGACAATGTCAAACAATTAAACGTCTGGTGCTTTTAATGGGATAAATGCACCGGTTACCAAAAATATTTTTGGTTGAAAATTATTTGATTTATATATTAATATATTTAATGGGTTTTTGTATTTAATGGTATAGGTTGTATATTGATAAAAAATGTCTTAGAATGTGTCAAGTAATAAAAATATTGATCGACACAATGATGACACAAAAAAACAGAGAATGCAAGTTCTTTATAAATTCTTTACAAAATTAATATGTTTGAACTATATGTAAGTTTAACTAATATGTATTGGTTGGTGCGTGTCATGCAGAGCCACAAAATGAAGAAGGTCAATAAAATTATTTATAATCTAATTGAAAAATAGCGTAAAAGTTTGATAAAAAATTGCAGAAGGATGAATCAAGTGAATGAAAAAAATACTATTCAATATGAGTATTTTTCATTAATAATATACTTAAAAATATTAGATAACATATTCTGAACAATCTATTAATTTATAGTGTTTAATGTTCTACAGGGTGCAACAACGAAGGAAAATATCAATGCCCTTCTAAGAAAAAAAATTGTAGAAGATGTAAATGATGATGAATTGGTCCTTAACTCATCTAGAGAGGTGTTGGACATTAATGAAAGGGGAATTGTTTTTACAAAACTATGAGGGATCTAGTGGAACAAACATATAGACATATTTTCCACTTACAATACAAAAAACAATCCAATGATTCTAAGAATCAAATTATATTTAAAGTACATGAAGCGTTTCTAAAGTAATGGCTAATGAGACATGTCAGACTTACAATAGCAAAAGCATACAACAACAACAAAAAACCATTCAAAAGATAATATTCCTAATGAAAATGATTTTCTAGAATTATATGTATATATTACTACAAATCATTCGTTTTTTTTCCCGTGGAAAACGTCGTAATTCCCATTAAGAAGATGAAAATTACATTATGTATATGCGTACGCATTACTTTGATAAGGCCACTGCCTGTCCAAAAAGATTGAAACTGTGCATTCCTCCACACACAGAGTACATGAAGATCGTCAAAAATTAATTTAAACTGTCTAGCCCCTTCACAGGGGGGATATGATAAGTATTGGCTATATACAATAATTCAAAAAAGATTTATCATCAAAAAACGAAGAAAAAACTGTCACTTTCCAGTGTTGCTTTCATGGTGCTTCAAGGTCTACAAATGGTCTATGGGACAAACCATTCATTTATTAATATGTGATATTTAGTTTCCATATATCAATATAAAAATAGGTTATTACTTATTTTCAAGAAGATTATGAAAATACCAAATGATCAATGAGTTTATATGTGAAACATGTCAGTAAGAATGTCCAAAAAAATGTACAAGGAGATGGTCAAAGAAATGGACATAATTGCATCACAAGAAAATCCATCTCAATAAGAACGTGAATAAAATGTATGTAATCATGATTGACTTTGTACATATAAAAAAATAATTTAGCAATAAATATTAATTTTCAAGTATTTAATTGTAGAAAATAAAACAAAATATAACTCACTCAGCACATACAACAAGATGACAAGGAAGAAAATCGTTGATTTCAAAGTTTGTGAATAATTGTTAATATTTCCTTATAACAACTCAAGGTTTCACTTTTGTATATTTTAAGTTGTTTTATAGCAACCATCCTTGAATGCCTTCAAATAGATGCTAGCATACAAAGAAGATTCATCAGAAGAATTGATTGACATTGAATTAAATAAGGGTTGTAAGTACATGTTGGCATGTCAAAAATTAATTATGGAATTTGTAAGTATCTATGTTGTTTTACTTATCTGAGTTTATAGTTAATAGAACAAAAAAATCATTTATATTAAATCTATGATTTATAATGGGGTTTAAAACATGCATGAAACAAAGTATGGAACTACGCCAATAGAAGACTTGTCACAACAAGGCATGAGACTTGGTTTTTAAACCATGTGCACAGTTTATGAGTCATTTCTTGCTATGGTACACTGTTATTCGATATACATTGATGTATATTATTTATTTCAATTTTCATTATTATCACCAATGTAGATACATTCTTTACACTTTATTTTTATGTTTGCAGATGGAACAAGATCAAGAAGATGAAAACAATCGATGCATTCAACAAAACATTCCTCCAAATAACCTAAGTCATGGAAGTAGCTCAAGCAATGATAATAGTTCCAGCGAAGAATGTTGATCTATTTGGATATCAATGCAACCTGCTGTATTTTTTAAAATAATTGTCTGTGAAAATTAGACATTTTGTTTAATGTAATGGACATAGTGTCTCAATTGAAAGACAAGAGGTTGCCAATAACATTCCCATTCTGCATGAAAAGAGTCTTATTGATATAAAATAAAATGCTTTTTAATTTATTGTATTGTGTTATCTAATGTCGCTATGAAATGTTACACCATTGATTAAATATTATAATATAGAGATGTGAAATTTGATAATATAACAAATTAATCCAAACATCATATACAAATGCACTAATCAAATTTTAATTTATATGAATATTTTTATAAGATATATGTTGATTTTTTAATGAATAACGGATTTTAAAATTTTCAATAATTGCATTATTACAGGTCAATGTTTCAAAGGAATTGAAAATATCATACAAAAAATTGGTGTGTCTGTAACATAATAATGCACCGGTGTGTTGTGTTATATAAAATCACTGTGACGACATCTTTTTGCACGATTGATTCCTTTTTTAAAAGGACAACACCGAGGCGTTTATTTCTTCAAGCACCGATATTGTTTGCAATTAACGCCTTGATGCATAGTAATTCTTAACACGTCAATGCATTCATAGAACTAACACCCCAGTTCTACAAAATTTTATTTCCAGCCCCAGTGCATTATGAAAACTAACAACATTGTTCCTTTTATATAGCTAACGCAATGATGCATTTATGCAAACAATACACATCAGTTTTGTAAGTTTAAACAAAAGCACCAACACTGCAATTATTTTTTGTGTGCCTCAGTGTCGTTCCTTACAAGAATGTCTTGGGACTTTTTTCATATATTAGCACTGGTGTGGTATATATTACGCACCAGGGTTCAACGCCTCGGTACTTCTATTTATGTATGCATCCCAGTGTGTTTATATATGTAGTGCACCAGTGCTACTTGTTCCGTGAAGCACATTGCAAAAAAACATCCACTAAAACCTTTGGTTGCCTACATTTTTTGAGTTGTGATGAATTTCCGATATAATCTCCACTAAATCATCTACTATCACAAATGGATGTTTTATCAGATTTTTTTGACAATTTTTGCCAATTTTATAACATTAAAAACCTTTGTTATAACCTCCTCTAGAAGGTATTTTCTTTGTAGTGTAACTGACCCCATACCCCCTCTATGATTCAAAAGGTAGCCAAAATCCTCCACAACTAAGCCATATAAGAATCGAGTGAGTGAGGAACCTTGCTAAATGCACTAAAATAGCCCCACCTCTTAAAATCACATCACTTGACGAAGAGATGAGATAAAGATTTTGCAAATAAGGTTTCCAATGCATGGATGAATATAGGAGGAAAGCCAAGGGATTTAATCATTTCAATTATGATGACCACTCAACCCTATCCTATGCCTTATAAAAATCAATTTTTATAAAGACAACATCTAGCCTCAAAGTTTAGGGCCTAATCAATTCATTCCCAAAATATTATAACATAGCATAAAAGACTAGATCCTTTGTTAAGAGATTATAGGCGTTGACAAATCCAATCAAATTCTAATTGGTGTAAGGTCAAGGTCACCTCCCTTGTGAATGATTTTGATAAACCCTTCAGAGGTTTTTAACCACGTCAAGATCCAGTTCAGCATCAACGCAGCAAACACATTGAACTACACATGCACTTCATCAGAAAGCTCATTCTTGACCATGTCCTTGAAGTGCAATATTGTTCAACAGATGATCAAGTTGCAGACATCTTCACAAAGGCTCTCACAGAGGCGAAGTTCACTAAACTTCTATTTATGGTTGGAGTTCAGGAAGTTGTCACTAAGGGGGGATAGGCTCTAGTGCCTCCTTCCTTCTCCTATTGTGTCATATTTGTAAATCCTTCAATCCTATCCCAAGTTGTTCTTAAGGGGGGATGTTAGGATATTCCGACACATAGGAATAGTTAAGTATAACTTGGTCTAGTATAGAGTTAGGTAAAGTGTGTTTCTTTACTATGTACATTTGTAACTTACAATCCAACGGTCACGATATGTAGTGATCCGACGGTTCATTCTCTCCTCGGTATTCGACACTTGATCCGTGGTTGACACCCGATTGTTCAATGATCTATTTAAGCGCATGGGGTCATTTGTAGTTTCACCGTGCATGAGAGAAGCTTATGTAAATTTTCATTCTTTTATTAATAAATTGCCTGTAGTAGCCACGTTGGCGCAGGTCGTGAACTGTTTCCCTCTCTGAGGGTTTTAACCACGTCAAAATACTGGCGTATTGATCTGTGATCTGTTTGTGAGCGGTGTCCTTTTGGTGTTCTGTCTGAGGAACTTACCCTGTAAATCCTACAATTGATATCCAAGGAATTCCCATGTAGCATAATAGAAATCACAAGGGGAGTGAAGGGAGTTATCAAGCCCAAATTCTTTTTAATCGAACAATTATTTGAGGGTAATTGTTAACTCATCCAAGGAATTTCTATGCCACAAATTCTTTAATCCAAACACATCTACATAATGTCATATCTCTCTCCCTTAAGAGATTGTGCTTGGAAATTAATCAAGTAGTGGGCAACAACTGATGTTCAAACATTTTAGGACCAATGAAGTCGAGCTCATATTTGAGCTCCACAAACTTCATAGTTTCCTTTTTCCTTAATAAATAGTGAAACTTAGCCACCTAAACCTACTTTTTGTGTCTAAACACACATGCATATCATTTTATCTCTTTAATAAGATTATTCTCGAAATACCATTGAGTAGTAAGAGACAAACTTATGCTTAGTCACTTATTGGTTCATGACATAACCCTCCCAATCTTAAGGGCCAATGACTATTCCCTAACCTCTTTGACAACTAGAGCCTTGAAAAATGGATTTTTTTGTATATTCACATTTTAGAACCAGTGGAATCAAGTTTGGAATTAAGCCCCATAATCTTTATAGTTTCACAAATACTCAACAAATGAAGCACCTTATCTACTCAAACCTACTTTTCTAAGTCAAATGAACTATAGATGTAAGGCTCTAAATAGTCACCTCATATTCCTATTTAAATGACCCATTACAAGTCTAACGGTTGGTAACAATTTCCCCCCGTATCTTCTCATAAAGGCCACTATGAAAGAGATAACATAGACCCATCAAGTGAGCCAATCCATGTTCCCACGATGTTGGAGAAGAAGATTCCAAACAATTTTGATACATGTTAGACAATTGAAACTCTACAAGTGAGAAATGTTTATGATATATTTTCTTTTGTACATACATATTTTATGTTCCACCCCACGAGAGTCTAAATGAAATGGTTGGTGGTCTAATAATGTGGTTGTTCCATCTATACCTACCTATCATCTTCCTAGGACATCAAAGTAAAAGGATTTTTTCTTTCAAAATCATAGATCTATATAATCTTAGAAGAATAACTCATTTTGTGTGCAAAATTTGTTCTAGGTGAACAACATATTAAAGGATTCATGCCCATAGTATTTCTTTGGGTCACAAAATGCATTAAAAGCTTTGAGGATGATTTAGGCCTCTTCTACACATGATATTTTTGCTAGTAAACTACCCTTTATATCTTCTTGATTATAAACCAAATTAAAGTCCCCACAAAAGAACGAAGGGGAATTTGGGAACTTATATGCCAATCAATGACAACCCTCTACCCTTTCACTAGAATCATTCAAGGCAACAAATGTTGGCAAGGCCCAAAATGTGGCCATCTTGATCAAATAACACCCATTAAATAATTTTTTAGGAGTGGTCAATTCCCAATCAATCATCGCCCTAGGAAGACCAAACAAGAGGAGTATGGAAAGTGCATTGATACCTTCAAAATAAGAAAAAGAAAGTATTTTTCCCTCGACTAAGTAATAATTAGTGTTGGTGTGTGCAAGATAAATCTAGTGAATATAAATTCTTATAAACACAAAATATCAACCCTATAATTGAAGACAAAACTTGGAAAATGGTAAATATTCTATGGTGGTTTCTTAGACCCTAGATATTCCATTAGATAACTTTCATTGACAACTTCCAACATTGTGCATATCATTTTCATTCTCTTTGAGGTCAAGGGAAGCATCAAAATCATTTCAACTAGTAATTGGTACCTTTGTCTACAATCAATGGAGGGTTAAATGTCAAGGATTTTTTATCATGTTGTTGACCTCCAATATCCATGAAGTTAACTTCCAAACCTACACTTAAATAACATACAAGTCCAAATAACAAAGTGAAACTCTATGGTGTTGAAATTTTAACTAGGCTTGGTCTTCATAATGTTTAGTTTTCATAATTTGTTAAGCATGTCCTTCATGTTGGTGTCAAAAATATTTTATCTATGTAAAAAGAAAAATATAATAAGAAAAAAAATGAATTTTCTCCCTTGGACAGGCCAAGGCAGTCCTCCAAGAAGATAAGTCAACTCAGCTAAAGTAGCATCTTTTCACATGAACGTAAGGTTATATATTAGGCCTACGTGCATTCCTTCATGGAGCACATCGAACATCTACATCTCTTAAATTCTATATGAAGTAACCCAAAGTCTTTATCTCTCCTTCAAGCAAAGTTTTGGGCATACATCCATCATACTTATACGAATTTATGGATAGGTTTCTATGGAAATTTAGAGCTCCTTGCTCAGATTAATACAAAGTTTTTGAGGCTGGAACAGAAGTTCATTTTCAAACTCTTATTAAGGACAGATGTGTAACTGACATATGGCATCTTGTAGACAAAATTAAAGAATATTAGTCTTGAATCGTGGAGGGTGGACTTGGCAATAGAAGGATGGTTATTTTGCTAGTGTACTAGTTAGTGTCTATTCCTTGGATTTCTCTTGTTGAAAATGATTCTCTAAGGAATGATTTGTTGGGTTTTCCCGTTATGGGTTTTTCCTTGGCCATTGGCCTAATCTCTAGTGTCGCTTGTTTCTTGTGAACTATGATCTCTAATTTATTTATGTTTTTGAATGTTTAATTACTTGATGAAATGACTGAATAATGAAAATCCTAAAAGGAATCATATATATTAGTCACAAGTAATTATCATGATTAGAATTTGAATTTCAACATGGTATCAGATCTAGTTTTGAAGAAAAATATAAGGTTAGAATATGAAGTACATGTTGATGTGCCAAGTTCTCTATGGCAAGTTCTTTCCTCCTAATATGTTTCGAGATATGTAACAGTTATCTGAGGTATAAGCAAGAAGTTTGAACCTAGTCAAAATCTGAAATTGATCCAACTTCTGTAATACAATGTTTTGTAGATCATCGTCTTTATAATTATGTGAAAAAAAATATGATCTGGAACTCTAAGGTTGTGGAAAATGCCCTATTACGGACCTATAGAAGCTCGTCTTGAAGTATTGACATGACAATTGTATATAACATCAAATTCATATTTGTATTACATCTATGAGTTATTTCTCAATGATTTGAGCTCTTTGTCCAAGCTCCTTAACAATGAGTAAGGTTTGGTTTGTGGCATAATTCAATATGGTAACGTCAAATTATTTAAAATAGTTCGAGCGTACTCTTTTATGAATATTCCAGTAATAGGTTCAAACCATCTATGAAATTATGATAAGGTCAAACTGAAAGCTTCTATTAACATTTGTGTTCAAAGTGTAAACTATAAAATCTCTATGGAATAATATGATTTACATTTTTATGAAATTTGAAGCCATTGTAAGGGAAAATTACGTCAATGATCTCTATGTTCTGAACTATCTTTGTTTTATGCACAAGAATGCGGTACTTATTCTCTGTGGAAGCACAAATCTTTGACATGTTTCTATAGAAAAAGGAATGAAAGATCTGTATTGGGTTGAAGACATCTGAAATCTTTGAGTAGATCAAACTTGTCATTGCAATAGAACTATAACATGTTTGAGACAAATATGAAATGAGACTCTAACGAGAAAAGAAGACCATGCCTCAAAGACCGTGTGGAGTGTAGCATTCATTTTTTGAAGAGGCCTAAAGTCAATGCACTAGCTCAATCTATGAAGAAAAGATACGAGCATTATTTTCTAAGATATAATAGGAAGCCTAAATTTTGTTACACACTAAGGAATGACAAGTTATAGACCAAATGTTACTTCACCTGAGGAGACAATTCAATGATTTTCTATGGAAAAGTTTAAAGTTCACTGACATCACAATGCAAGGAAACTAGAAATATGTGGTCTCTATCTATCCAAAGGATCCATTAGATCTGAGCAAAAATTTGAAGTCCATAATTCTTGAAAGAAAGGTTTGAAGACTATAATTACTAGAGAAAGTATGAATTTTCAAGAAGCATTAATACTATAATTGATCATCAATATTAAGAATCAACTCAAGCAAAAAAAGTCAACATAACAGAACAATGTATGGTTGAACCAAGATTTGTTGCTCAACATGTGTTACCAACATGGTATAGTTTCTCATGAGTGTTTTGAGAAGTACAGTTGCAAACTTAGCTTGGGCTTGTGGAGATTACCTCTCTCATTGAGAGCGAGAGCTGATGAGATGGGCATTATCCCTTTATCTCCATGACCTTGGTTGGAGAGTGATTTAATATTCTCCATGTCTCATCTTGACCTTGCTTGGAAAATTTCCCCCTGTGTCATTATGACCTTGGCTGCAGAATGGTTTGAAATATTGGATAGCATCATGGACTAACATTCTTCCTGTGTCATGTACTTTGAATTGATTAGGGATATTATCCCTATGTCAAGTACATAGATCTTGGTTTAAGAATTTTCTAGTGGATTGATATTATTCTTGTGTCACTGTATGGTGACCTATTTAGGGTTGTAGTCCTTGTGTCACTTTTACCTAATTAGGAAGAATGGTCCTATGGGCAGACATTTCCTATGTCATTGTATAGTGACCTAATTAGGGATGTATTCTATGTGTCATTTTGACCTGTATAGTTAAATGGTCCAACATAGGGCATGCATTATCTTTGTTTCATTGTATAATAACCTGATTAGGGAGGTTATCCTTGTCACTTTGACCTGATTAGAGAGAATGGTCATAGAGAATATAGACATCATGCTCTGATATCTTTCTTGAGTGAGCTTGTTTTTCCATACATCAAGGTTATTGACTAGGTTATGGCAATGTGGTTGATGTTGGCAATGATATTGATGGTGATGCTTATCCTAATTGAAATGATCATTTCTTATAGAATTGTCAACTTGAGAACATCCTAACAGTCATTATGAATACCTCCCTAGTTAAGAGGGAGTGTTGAAATTATAACTAGGTTCGAACTTCATAATGTTTATGTTTTTGTAATTTGATAAGCATGTCCTTCATGCTCGAGTCAAAAATATTTTATGTGTCAAAAGAAAAATATTATAAGAAAGAAAAAAAAATCCCTCAAGTAGGCCAAGTCGACCCTCCAAGAAGATAAGTTGGCTCAACTAAATTGGAACTATTTCACATGAATAGAAGGATATATATTACTCCTACTCACATTCCTTCATGGAGCAAATCGAACATCTACATCTCTTAAGTTTTATAGAAAGTAATACTAAGTCTTTATCTCTCCTTCAAGCAAAGTTCTAGGCATACATCCATCATACCTATATGAAGTTATGGTCATGTTTTTGAGGTAGTTCGAAACTCCTTCCTAAGACTGTTACGAAGTTTGTGTGGCTATAATAGAAGATCATTTTTAGACTCTTATTAAGGATAGATTTGTCACTGACATATGGAATCTTATAGACATAATTAAATAATACTAGTCTTGAATCTTGGAGGGGGGAAATGGAACTACAAGGATGGTTATTTTGCTATTGTACTAGTTAGTTATCTATGACTTGGATTTCTCTTGTTGAAGATGATTCTCTAAGGAAGGATTTTTTGGGATTTCACCTTGTGGGTTTTTCCCTGGCCATTGGCCCAATCTCTAGTGTCTCTTGTTTCTTGTGCACTATGATCACTACTTTATTTATGTTTTCGAACGTTTAATTGCTTGATGACTTAACTAAATAATTGTTGTTCTACTGTTCCTTGCAGTTCCTACTGCTTTCTACTTTCCCCTTACGTCAAAACGGCCAGTGCAAGCAGTGAAGCAATTGATTTTGATGAAAATCAATTGCTTGTTGATCACTAGATAGATCTTTATGATCCAGATCATAAGTATAAATAGGTTATGAGATCTTTTATATACAACAATACAGGGTAGGGTGGATCTATTGGTATTACAACAATACAGGTAGGGATTTCTTTTAATTTTTTTTTTTAAAAGAAAAAAAAGTAGTACAAAAGAAATATCTAACCTTTTCTTTTATTACTACTTCTTTTACACCCATATATGGATAAATATATCTTAATGGTACTTATCCATATACTGGTATATGTAGGATGAAGGACCTCGTACCATAAAATAGCGGAGCTGATCAAAAATGCTAAAAGGAATCATATATATCAATCACAAGTAATTATTATGATTAGAAATTAAACATTGCATTTCAATTTCAACATATGACAACATAGAAACACTACCCATTATCACAACAATAGCCTTCCTCTCATTTTAAGTCGGTTCTCCTCTAACTCAAGGGGATACTCTTTAATAAGACCACTAATTTATCCTTTAAAGAGTATACCAAAAAATCAAATTACTTGAGCATGAAATTGTTGGGTTTTAATGTTATGGAAGTCAAGAAGATAGATACCTTATATTTTTAGGCTATGGAGTTGGTGTTGCAATATGACAAAGAATCTTAGTAATGAGATGGAGAAATCAGTAAAGTTGTCTAGCAATTAACCATATTGATAAGGTCCACCAAATTCATGTAAATAACTAAATGACATGCTTATCAAGATATAATATCTCCTTCGACAAACATCAAGAAGTACCATTCAATCATCAACAAAAAGAGAACATTGGGACAACCTTTAAATATAGAATAACAACCAACAATTTCTTCATTATCAAAACAAATCAACTCGAGATTGAAGAGAACCAAAAATGAATTGCCCAAGCCTCTTCCTCTATGTCAAAAACATCCCACAAATATGAGCAACAACTCGAGAGAAGAGAAATACACATACATTCACATTGGCATCATTACACATACGTATCTATGGAAAGAAGAAGATATGGAAGCATAAATCCATCACATGTCCTTTCTTCCTTGCAAAATAATAATTTTCTTGGCCTTTCAGAGGTTTTTCCTCCACTTGATTCTTCCCAAATTACAAATGAAATGAGATTTATTTTTAGAGGTTTTCCTTTGAACCTCATCCCATTAAAATATTATTAAGACACATCAAGATTCCTTTATAGGTGGAGTGCTCTTCTTCTAAAGGAAATTTAATGAGATTGCCTTTTAGAGATTCCCCTTTTAACTTTATCTCATTAAAATATTATTAAGATTAATCAAGATTCCTTTAAGATGGAGTGCTCTTCTTTTAAAGGGAACGAACTTAATTTTAGGATCTGAAAGTGATTCCAAGTACATATGCTACCTCTCATGATGAGAACTCATTATTTCAGTGTATTTATCCTCATTTATGGGTTTTACTATGTCAACAATGTCAAATGCAATCTCCTCTTGCAAGGAATTCTTTCCCAAATATGTAGAAAATATGTAAAAATATGTGCTCCTCAACCCCAAATGGCCTTCTCAAGGGTGAAATATGTCTCCAAATATGTAGTAGTTTCCTACAACTTCCAACCATCCCTTTCTTCTTGAAATTTGAGCACTAGAACCACTTCTTTCCCCACTTGTATAAGGTGCTCCTCATGAGATGGTCACTTTGCCTTGTTTTAAGGTATGAATACGAAGTTAGATTAGATGTTGACCTCATCCACCTATTTGTCTTTATTAAAGGGCTATTTTTAGGTGGGTGAAGGTGACTTGGGTCCAAATTTGTCTTCCATGAGGAAATTGTTCCTTGTATAAGGTAGTTTATCCTTCATTCCATGGCATATGACACCCATCTTGGTCCACATTGACCCTTTAAAGCATACAAAAGGCCTATGAATGTGCCAAGTGTCATATATTCACCATTAATCTTGCAAATGATACCATTAGGTTCACTTCATTGCACCAAGAGTAGCAAGGTGCTCTATATAGATGTTGTCCCATATGTACATGACAACATCTAAAAAAACAAACTAGTGTAGATCCATCTTAAACGCAAATCTATCAAGCAAATAAAGGAATTAATTTTTTAATCATTTAATTCCATGTCATGTACTAAGTCCTTTATATCAAATGTTAAAAAATGACACCTCAAGTGATCCCTCTCAATGCTTGATAGATTCCAGTTTAAGATGGATCTATGTTAGATTATCATCAATCCAAGTGCTAGCATTAGGCATTTTAGACCAGCTTTGCCTCAATAACGATGCCAGTAGGTCCACTTCATCTGAGCATTCTTCTATTGTTCTACTTTATGAATGATGAAGACAAGCATGTTCAAGATTAAATCAAACCAAAAAGTGTCCTCTAAGACTCCACTCATGACTTGTGATTACAACTTAAACTTCTTACAAGGGTTCACATATCCATTTGATACATGTTAACCTTAGGGACCTTCCTAAGGTAGAAAAATGACCCGAAATGAACTATGCATTTTCAAGCATCACCATGCATGTCAATCACTACTTGAGGAGTGTGAGCCTTGCTTACTCCTTCCTACAATGATGACCTAGAGCTCTAAGGTGCGACCTTCCACATCGAGGTAGCAAAGGATTAGGATTACCTACCTAGCAAGGTTTCTTTTGCACTTGGGCCTTAGAAGGCCCATTACCTTTGTTCCTTTGCACCACTTTCATCCATCCTCCTATATCTTGAGTCCAACTATTAATAAAGCCTTGGGGATTCTAGTAAGGTAGGGTTTCTTGGGTGTCAACGTGATTCATCAGGGGGGAATCGTGGATCTTGTGATATGGACCTTGAGAATGAAAGAAAGTATTGGGGAGGTTAATATACTACACTAACCACATTGAATCTCATCATCCTCTTTGATGAATACATATTCTTTCAAATCTTTTAACAAGTTGTTCTTAATGCAAACCTTATGTTGAGGCCTAAATTTGAAGAACCTATCCAATACATTATAGACAAGTCCCCCTATCAAGATGACTATGCAATCTTAGAAGGACCATATCTACATGTGCAAGGTAGGGAAATTTGTGAAAACTAGGTAGGACAATTAGGTAGCTTGATCATTAGAAGAGACCTTAGACGAGGCATAGAATACTATGAGGGTGTTTTTCCAAATCTAAGGTCCATGTCATAGAATTTCCATGATATGTACCTTGTCAATGAATTGAAGGCATTTTGTAAGGCTTTAAATTTGTGGAAAGGACTAGACATGAGGCTCAAAGGATTCTCTAACCCTTCCAAAAATAATAGCTTCATGTGGCACTCACACCACAACCCTAAAAGTGTCTTCCTGACATGAACTAGGATTCATTAACCCATCTATGAAAAATAGCTTCAATTTCACTCGCCCCACAAAGTAAAATACAATTTCCTCGCTATACACATTGCATGAAAAGTGATATTATTCAACAAGGATTTCAACAATAAAAGTGGGGTCAAAATTTGAATCACCATTTGGTAAACCTTTAGTACAAACTTACAAGTAGCGCTTAGAAATTTGCGGCTTTGGTGCTTTCTACAATGGCTATATTGTTTTCAAAGGACAAGATAGCCATTAGACGCTTCCAACAACCTTATGACCTGGATCATTGCCCATAAGTGTTAGATGCACCTAAAATGAAGTCAAAAATATTGGAATAAATACAAACATAGGGCACTAGATCTTCAACCTTACACCATGTCTCCAAAACCTTCACTAGCCATCAACTATTCTACACAATTCCTCTGAGCTACACAACACAACTTACCTACACAAATCTTAAAACATCATTTGTTGTTTCCCATAACACCATAAGACTAAATTGGGAGACAATATCAAAACCAATTTGAAGAACTTTGTGTTTCAAATTTACCAAATTTAATTATTTGTATGCTATATGTATCCTTTTACATAAAAAAATAAATAAATAAATAAATAAATAAAAATTGCTTGCTTTGACATATTTAATCAGAAATAAATTATAAAAATATGAATTAGAACCATACATGCACCACGATATTTATTGAATTTATTTTATAAAACTCTACCTTCTGAAATCCATGACAAAAATCACAAGATCAACATGGAAGCATGGTTTTTTCTTCCTCGTTTGAAACTTGGTTGAGTTTTAAACTAAAATTTGTATTTATCATTAACTCTATTCAGCTGGTTTGAAGTCTTCAAATATAATATCAAATTATATCATTAAACTACCGCAGAATAAATTCTTTCTAAAACCTGCTATCAAAAGTTGCATGAGAAGATTCACAATTTTTTTAAAGTTCGTTAATGTTTTAAACTTTATAATGTAATTGTTTACTAACATTTGACATCTACACTTTGAAATATTTCTTATAAATCCTTTTGAAGCTTCAACTAGACCCATTTAAGTATGCTTGATGGTCACCAACAAACAAAATGTCGGAGTCACTAAAAATGACTAAGCTCTCTTTCTTTCATCAATGTAGAGGATTTTAACATCTTTGTGAAATGGAAGAATGTAATATCCCTGACGAAAATTTTAACAGTAGATACCATAAATGAACTTGAACAGCTAACCATAAATAGACACACAACCAACAAATTGATACACAAATAGATGCCAATAAAATCACTGAGCCATTTTATTAATCCACTGAAAAGAATACATCAACATGGGGAAATATTGGAACCTGATTTTTCTAAGCAAGCGAAGAAAAACCCAGAAAATATCTATGATCCAACTGATGAATGACCCTGGAAATGATGTAAATGGCCCAACGCGAAGATTGTTGTAAACATGCTACTACAAAATTGCTCTCTCCAAAACTCTATTGAAGCACCGTGATATTTCTAAGTGAAATATCCTCAAGAGTGTTGGGTTTTCGCCCAACACCCACTAGCAACCCAAGGGTTTCCGTCCTGGGGCTATAGAAGAAGTAGAGAAATGGGTTCTCAAACCTCTCATATAAGAAGAAATATCAAATCCAAGATGTCCTCTAATGGCCTACTCCTATTTTTATAGATTTGATGGACCCCTCTAGAAGCTCCTATTTATTATTATTATTATTTTAACCATTGAGCACATTTCCCTCTTTTTACTTCAATTAAAATATCTTTTTAATATGGGAAAATGGTAAATTGACCATCCTTACTCTTTAGGCCATAGGAAGTCACTTCCCACCATCTCATCCTGTAAATATTTTTGTTCTATTTCTGACGAGCTATTACACTAAGGTGTTCCATTAAGTATTCCTCTCGAAATGCCACCTTAAGCGTGATTAATTGAATTAGGCTCCATAATAACCTTGTTTTCTGAAAGTTGTTGGAATGCAACAGAACAAAAGGAAAGTCGTGCAGATGATGGAATATGCCAAGCGAATTCCATCAGATCCCAAAGAAACTCCTCAAAACCCCATAAAGCCCCTTCAAAATCTCATGGGCTCGTTGATGGAGTAAAGTTGCTCATTTGACCTAGCTACCTCCACCCATGGAAGTTCATCCTGACCACGCCATAAGGGAAATCGGAAAAAGGAACATGAAAAATCCTCCTGCCCCAATGTTACTTGCCCTAAATAATCCATATTTTTCAACCATCCTAGTGGTCCTGTGCAACTGAGAGTGAATCCCTGGATCCCATACAAACCACTAGGTGATACCATGCCTCTATTCCACCCAAACATGAATGAGTCCCTTAATTCCCAGATCCCATACTAAACTTTGACTTGTCTTTCCATTAACATACCCCCCCTAGATCCTAATGCCACCTAGGCCAATCAACAACACCCCTATACCATAGCTCCAACTATGCCCTGTCTCTAGTTGTAGACACTACTCCATCAATCCAAAACCAACTCATCACTTCTCTCCAATCCAACCCTTGACACAAACCAATGCCAATCCTACTATGTTGATTTCAGATTGGAATGTTGAAGAGCTATCGGCTTGCATCCCAGTGCCAACTAAAACATGTAGTATCCCTCGCATCTAAGGGCTCCTGTTGCACTATGTCCTTGACTAAAATTATTACCCTGTTAGTAGGGTACCAACTCATGATCTCCTGACAATCCAGCTTGTGGGAAGAATCTAATGCATGAAAACCTGTATATAGAATAAATCTACTAGGCTAATGTTGGTCCATGCTCAACTCTTGTCGCTCCGACCAGTCAACCAATAAGGAAAACTTTACCCCTCTCTCTTGGAAGGATAAATGTGGAAAAATGGTGTTGCAATCCCTGTCCATGGACTCCTCGAGAGGGTTTCTGCTAGTACATACTACAACCCTATTTGCTACCACTATACCTATTTGCACATCATTAATGGGTGGACCCATAGATGGATGCATTACCATATCTATAATATCCCCACTCATCTGACTAGAAACTTTGTGCTCCTTTAGTCTACTGATCTCCTGCAAAGCTGCCCTATTAGGCTCTAGCACCTCTTAATGACAAGTGTTGACAACCTCGCTAGCTACTTGTGCATCTATCTACTCCTTGCCATTGGCTATCCCAAAGGACAACTACTCATCTTCCATCATGGGCTCAACATGAGCCACTAGCCGACCCTCCACAAATGGCCCATCACGCACATTGTGCATATCATCCTCCTCACCTGACTCATCCCCCACCATAAGCTACTCATGTTGAATCACCATGGGTGACTCATCTCTGTGAATGTCTCCCATGCAGTCTATTGACTGCTCATCATAAACCTCTATCAAACGTGGTTACACATCTGGGTTGGTAACACCTATCTACTCATGCTCCTTAGAGGTGTGTTATAGTATCGTTTAGCACTTATGTATCTTTGATGCTCTGGTATTGCCTTAGGCAGCCCTTTCCCATACAAACTTGATCATTTATTAAAAAATAATATTTTGAATTCCATAGGTGAATTTACCCTTTAAAAAGCACGTACACACGTGGGTACCATAATATAGAACCTGCATATATGATTTAAAATATGAAAAAGTAAAAATATATCCTATTTTTTAGGTGGGGTCTACGAGTTTCACCGAAAACCCACCTACATGAGCTTGTGGGCTAACTGAATCAACTAATTTATGGTGGTATTTATACACCTCATGGGAAGGCCTAATAACAATCAAGAAGAGTGGATATCGACATTGTAATCTTTTTGTCCCCAGATCAAGTTTGATTTTCCCTATGCTTCGTGCACTCCCAGTCATAGGAAACATGTGTTTCCTTGTATAGATGTTGATCCTTCATTATATGGCATCCTTTTTCAGATGCTTGGGAGGTGATGTTTGAGGGTTGGGTTGGACGGATCTAGGGGAAGGTTTTGTTGGTACCTATGTCAGATCAGGTTGTATCTACCCACTACTTTTTGTTGATATTAATAAAGAAGTTGTGTCTTATTTCTGATATGTTATGATCTCATGTTTAATGATTCATGTGTAATATGTCATGATTTATATGTTTATTCTTGATGGTATAACATGTTTATTATGCATGCACATTGAACTACTTGTTATGTATATGCTTCTTTGAACTATTTTGCAAGTCTACTCGCTTGGGAGGAAGCAAAGGATTTGGATCCCACGAGATCAACATCAAACATAGCACCTATAGGTACCCTTCTCAAACCCAACTTTGGTAGTTTATATAGTTTTCTTGCTTTAATGTATGCTTCTTGTGATTATCTACTTTCAATCTGTTGAAGTTGTAAATCCTTACATTAGATAAGTTTTTCCCGCTAACAAAACTGGCGACTCTGTTGGGGAATACAGTCATGTAATTCCTAGAAGGGTTGTTTTTTCCTTGATCTAGGATTTTTTTTCTTCTTAATCTTTCCAGTATTGTTGACTGATTTTTAGTCTGGGCAATTAATGTGATCTTCTGGATCAGGTCTGTATTTTTCATTTTTCCCTGTTTTTTGTTGAAAATGCAACAAGATGATGGAGCTTAGTGAAAAGAAGTCACCTTCACTAAGTGGGCCTGCAGACTATTTTTGGCGCAAAGTCTATTTTTAGACATATGGATCATGGTCTATGAGTTGCAGGATGCTATTTGTGGACGATTGGTCATGTTGGTAAAAATAGATGGAACTCTATTTTTAGACATATGGGCATAGTCTATTTTTAGACTGCCAGTCTAAAAATAAAACAGTCGAATATTATTAGCTCTTAATAATATTTAGACTATAAACAGTGTCTTATCCTCTTGCAGCACTTCAATTCGAGCTACGGATGTGGCACATGCAACTGCCAGAAGGAAATACGCTTTTCTTATCGATTAGTTGAGCTATTGCATGAAGGACTTCAGTTAGAACTCAAGTGATTGAGTTTGGTGGAGTTGATTGAGGAGTTGATGGAGTTGTGTTCAGTTTGACTTAGTTGAACTAGTTGTATTTAGTCTAACTAACAAATACACTAGTGATGAGTGGTGTGAATTAATTATTAATTAATTCACTAATTATTAACTCATAAATCAACTAAAGAATACATTAGTTAACTTAGTGCATGAACAGTTCAGTGGAGACAAGTGTTAGAGGTGGGTGAAAGGGTGAGTCTACTATCAGTTGTGACTATAGTTGTGCATGAGATTTGCACAATCATTGATTGACATTTCCAATGAGGATTGCGCAGTACAAGCAAAGGGAATACGAGTTTGGATCACACATTCAGATCTACATGGATTGCGCAGTGGAGGCAGGCAAACAGCAGAGGAGATTTGAACCTGTGACTTGATTCAGATCTGAGCTAGTTTGTGTGTAATAGGTGGAGATAGTACTGAGTACTTGTGAGGAGTATTGTACTATGTATTGTTACATGTTCTCTATCATCATAATATATAGATAGTTGGGGGCTTTCATGTGTATGCTTTCCCCGGTTACATACTGTGTTGATATGTGCTATTGATGTTTCAATGAGCGCATGCGATTGTTTCTTAATTCCACAAATTGATGATCAAGCGTAGAGGAGGTTATGTATTATGCATGCATTCCACAAATAGTGTATAATCAGGATAATCTCTGTGAATAAGTGTTATATTATTCAAAAATTTCTAGATTTTTCTGCATATACACTCTTTTTGTTGTACACAGAATCGTACATATGCAGTTTCTGCCAAAGAAATCAGCATATATGCTTGTTTCTTTGGAAAAAGTCACGTATATATGCAGGTTTGTTATTACACAATCACATATATTAGGAAAATTTTGAATTTTTCAAGTTTTTCCTTTAGTCAGGGGTGTAGCTGGGTTTTTTTGGCTTTAGTGGAGTCATCTACAATCTGGACTAATCTTGTTTCTTGTTGGTGTCGGTTTCTTTATCTTTTTTTCCAAAAATATTTTTCAACCTAGGGTTTTCACTTTTCGAAGTTTTTTCATTTGAAGTTTGGGTTTCTTTGTGAAGTTTCTAACTATTTTATGCTTTTGGGATAGTGATTTGGTTCTAAACTTGCCCATAATCCAAATCTTTTCATTACTTCACTTTGCATTCTTTATTTTGACTCATATGGTTTCTTTTTTATTATTTGAGAAGGGTCCTTTCAAGTTTGGTTTCAATGAAGGGTTTTGGTTTTATGAAATCTTTCTGTTTTTCTGAATCTTTTAAGTATCTTTCAGTTCAAGTTGTTTAAGTGTTTTGGTCTCTTATTCACTTTAGTCTGATCAACTTGGTGATTGTTTATGTCTTGTGAAGTTTGGAGCCTTTTCGCTTGATTTTGATCTTGAATTGATTAATTGCTTTGCCTTCTTAAAAAAAAATTCATAGGTCCTTAAAAAGAAAAAGTAAAAAAAAAAAAATCCTTTCATTTCTTTGTTTTCTCGTTTTTTGTATTTTTGGCTTTTCAACAAGTGTGAAAATCTTTGCTCAAGGTTGAAATTTGCTTCATTTTGGAGATCTTTTCTTGGATATTTATTTCGCGTTGTTTGTCAAATTTTGGCTTCTAGTCTTTGAAAGAACATATTTGTTTGTTTACGGCGTACCATCGAATTTTTCCTTTAGGAATTTTAGTATGCATTAAGGTAGTTTGCATTTTAGACATTTTAGTCTCTTTCAATAGATGTTGAATGTGTGAGTGTGTTTAAAGGAAAAATAAAGGAGTTTTTATTTCAAATATTTCTCGTAGAACTTTGTAGAGATCACTTTTCTTTGAACAAAAATAAGTTTCATTTGCATGTAGCTTAGTTTTCTATTAGTTTCCTTTTGCATCAGAACATCACAAGTTGCACTTCAACTACCTGTGACCTAAATAACAACCAATAAAATAAAGTGCTTAGTTTAAAATGAACTAGATTTTGTTTTTTTCATAGCTACATCAATTAGTCTAGGGCATTTACAGCCTTGGAATAGATGTGTGGAGAGTAAACTCTCCAATGCCACACTAAACGCAAACATAGAAGTCGATTAAAGAGTGAAAATATAGTTTCGTTAAGCTATCTGGGAAAGCTCTTCTAACACAAGAGTTAAGCATGATGACGAGTGAAGACAAGGAAAGAGAGATACCCCCTCCACTTCTTGTTGGATCCTGGGCCCATGACTGTTTTGCCTGACATCTGATTACGAAATGGTGACCTAAGTTTCCTATCCTAGGGACCGCACAAGTGACTATGCGAGGGAATTCTTGTGGTACCTTAGACAAACATAGCATCAATTTCATAGTACTTTTGGAGGGTGCCCTTGCGAAGCTTGGGTACTTGCATAGGAAAAGGATATTGTCTGGAGGTCAGCATAATTGTTTTTGATACCTCCAATAGTTGACTTGGGTCATAATTATCCCAAACTATCTTTGAAAGGTCATTAACTTCGCTTTCTATTATTTTGGTGTCCGATCCTAATCTCCTAGAGCAGAAATACCTGAAAGCTTCTTGCTTGGTTGTATCTTTAGGGACTTTTTAGTGAGTGCTCTTTACTCCTAGATTTCCATAAGTTTTTATTTTTGAGTCTTTAAAAGGTTCTCTTAGTATTAAAAAGTGGTTGATCGACTAACTCGTCGAACTAGGAGGCTTTGTGGGCTTTTACCTACAAGTTTCGAGCCTTCATCTAGAAGGCATAGGTGCAATTCTGCTGGTGGTTTTCAACTAGTAGCAACTAATGCATCAGAGATTAATCCTTCTTTAGGGGCTCTGATTTCACAGGGTGAACCTAGTTCAGTTCATAATTTGGAAGGAAATGCTCAGGTCCTTGGTAGGGTGCTCTTATAATCAAAAGACGAGGTTGATATTGAAGTCATCCCTGAGTCCCCCGTGACTCCTTCGGAACCTCTTCCTTCCCATCTTCCTTACGTTGTATCATACGTGGGTAACTCGACTCCCAGGTCAACAAGCCCTGTTCACTCTCCTTTTTTTTCTCAATGGCCAATGTTAGTGGCATAAGTATGGGTACTAATACTTTTGGTGTGTGCAAACCCCTCCTTTAGTTGCGGGAGGGGGTAATATTCCTATCTTTATTGTTACACCTAGTACAGTAGTTATTGGATCTACCTCAATTCTAGGTTTGAGAGGAGGCATCCAACCTTCCGCCCCTTTCACTGGTGCCTATCATTTTAGGATTCCATCCAATGGGAGTCATTTAGTTCCTTCAACCTTCCTATTTGTTGTTTCCACATCCATGACTTCTATGCCAAGTGGTTCAACATCTTTTCAATGTTTCACTTTTGGAAGTGGTCATATTCATCCTTCCAATCCATCTTTGAACTTAGGATCGGTACCTTACTCTAGACAAGCTCAAAATGTTAATCCTTTCCAAGGAAGTCAAGGATGGCCAAATCCTTTCGTTAGTAGTTTAGGGGCTGGGAACTTATCCCATCTATTTGGTTAATAGGGGAGTATGCCCTTCCCTTCTACCAAGACTTCACGAGTCTTTCCTCCACTAGCTAGTGCATGGAATCCTTATCAGGGGATTTCCCCTTATTTCAATGTTTGCTAGGAGGAAACTACCCTATGTATGATAACCCTACAGCAGGGGGGGTGGATACCCTCGGAATACTTCTAGGCCACAAGGAATTTGTTATCATTCAAGTCCCTGTACGAGTAACCTGGTGCCTCTCCAAATCTAGGATAATCTTTTTCTATTGTCATAAATTCTTCTCTCAGTGGGTGGAATTCTCATGTTCCTCTGCACTTACCATTCTTGGCAGCTTTGAAATTGATAAATGAATTGATCCCATAAAATCAGGCTTGGCCTCTTGTCCCCACCTAAATTCCATATGATATTCTGAAATTCGAAGGGAAGTTTTGAGAGAATCCAGTTGATCATATAACCATGTTCCATTTGTGGTGCTCATCTAACCCCTTGATTGATGATTCAATTAGGTTGAGATTATTTCAACGCACCCTAACTGGAAATGCTGCAAAATGGTATATTGAGCTTAGAGGGGGTACCTTTTCTACATTTAGCAAATTGGCTACTATTTTTCTAAATCATTTTCAGTTGCCTATCCGATATGATGCTAGAACTGACCACATCCAAGAGTGGCGCAAAAGGAAGAGGATAATCAAGGCATATATCCTTGATGAGTTTCTTCTGGAATGGTTTTTGAAATCTTTGCAGCAGGAGATTTCTAAGGATGTGTCACTCTCTGGAGTGTTCACTGAAGAATAGACCATCTTTAGAGCCCACCAGTTAGAACTTATCTATTCTCAGTCTAGAGTCCTTTACAAGATTATTCCTGATGCTCCTTGATTGAATATCAATCTAGCCAAACCTAAGTTAGGACCCCATGCTGACAAAATTGTAGGGTCAATCGATAGTAGTACGACTAACCTGTTGAATCAATTGCAACAGTTGTATTTAGAATCTACTTCTCCTGCATAGGCTACGTCGTCTGTGTCTATTCCTTCCCAAGTTTTAGTAGTTAATGTTGTCCAATCGTCAGATCCCAAAGGAAACCAACAATCCTATGGGAAGAAGAAGGGGCGTGGTAAGAATAAAGATAAGGTTGGGAAGGGAAATGTGAACAAACCCATTAATGATATTGTAGAGAGAAAAAATGAATCGAAAAAGAAAGTAAAATCCCCATGCAAGTTATTAAATGGGGATCCACTTACCCATCTTTTCCCTAAGATTCAGGATGCTCAACACTTGTTAGCTTAGCAGGGTTCTTCAAGTTCCCAAGTGTTTTGGGAAGTTTTAATGTCTATGGATAAACACTTAAACCCCTAGACTAGTAGCTAAGTCTATAACCACAGTTCAAAGTATTCTCTACCTTTTCTATAAGCAATAGATTAAATAAGAGAACAGAGAAACCTACTTGTATCTCTTGCTTGTTCCTTATCTCCCTTGACCGATTCTGTTGCTCCTTCCTGTACTTAAGCCGCTTGAGAAGTACCTGCATATAGACAGAAACAAGAACCCATCAAAGCATATGATAATGATCTATTGATTAAACATAGCATGGAATCAAGTACATGATAGACATATGAAAGCATCAATGAATAACACAAGCATATGAAAAAAGCTTTGAACACTTTATTAGTAAAAGGAAGAGTTACAACCCATTGCTCGATTCAGCATCAGTCTTCCAGTTCAATCACATCCTCTCCTCATAACAAGCAAGACACTTTGACATCATTACAATAATTATAATCAACTGAAGTCTCATACTAACAGCATCTCCCTATAATTCAATAATTTCCAGCCCCTGATCACTTAGATGAATGGTCTTCTTATAGGTGAATGAAGGAAGTTATGCCATCAATGGTGATAATGAATGCCCTTCCAAACTTAGAATTAAGTTCCATGTAGGAAGGGATAAAGGGATTGATGTTCCTTAACTCCCTTCCTCATCCAAATACGAACCCAAAGGAGTGGATAGCCTTGAGAAACTTCTAGTGGCACCCAATGGATAAGGAATCTTTCAAACACTCACGGAAATTTGCTCAAATTTTCCCAGCGCAGGCCAAAGAAGGACCAAGTGTGTTATATAGAACCCTGTCAGTGTATGGTTTGCATTGCAGTGCACCCTAATGAAGGCCTACCTGCGCTGATATTCTTAGAGGCAGTTTCTAGATGATTTCAATGATGGAACTTCTTGGGAAGTTAGGCATTATTATGGTTGACTCCTTTAGGGCATGTAACAATTGTATTAGGGATTGATGGGCCCTAATAGTACAGATTTGTTAGTTGGGGTTGATGTGCCCAAATGGATTTGTAACACCAGGCTGTGTTGACTAACCATTTTCCCCAAGGGCAACATATTCTTGCTGGCGCTAATGCTAGTACAAGAACCCCCAGAGGGGGCAACTAATATGGGGAATCCACATTGAATGTATATGTGGTGAGGTATCATGTTGATGTTGCTACAAGATCACAAGATTACGATGAGCCAAAACATTCTAAGGCTAAGGTTGCTTCTAATATCCCAGAGCTACTCCATATCAGAGGCCCATAGTTGAGTATATACCTTGGATGTTGAAAGGCTCTACAAAATGTTGGACTGTCAATTCCAACGCTAGGGTTTCTCAGAACTATTCTATTGTCAAAAATCTAGCTTAGAGCCCCTGTGCGATGCCATCATTAGAGGTACTCCAATCGTGTATTGCACAAAGGAGTGCATTGCTCACTACGATCAGAGCAGTAGATCTGAAGAACTCTCTCATTATTACATTTGATTTGTCAAGTGTTAAGAAGAGACTCCCTCATCACATGGATTTCCAAATTAAATATACATATCGAAATAAGACTATCTTTTGAACTATAGTTGATGAAGGGGCTTCCACGTTCGTCATTTTGATGTCATGCTGGAAGGCTATTGGGTCCCCGAAATTTGTTCCTTCCCCTACACTCCTTACTACATTCGATGGTCATTCTCGTTGACCTCATGTAATTCTTCCATCCTTTCCCGTATGTATTGGGGGCAAGGTTTTCAATGTTGAGGTAGAGATAGATGATTCCAACCTTGATTATAATCTTTTATTGGGTCAAAATTAGGTTTACACAATGGATGTCATTGTTTCATCATTGTTTCACATCCTATGCTTCCCTCATGAACGGAGGCTTTTTACAATTGATCAAATGGCTTATTCTCCTAATGATCTCAATGCATCCTTTGATTCTACCATCCCCTTGGTGAAGAATACCAAGCAGCCTGTTGAGAATTTGGGAGTTAGAATGTATTCCTTATTGATGGGTACTTTTGATCTTCCTCCTCCTATCACTCATATTAATGCCATTTCATCCTCCAAGATTGCTCCTCAAAAAGGTTCATTCATAAATCATTAATTTTTTAATCCTTGGCCCTTAGCCCCCTATTGCCACATTAGAAGAGGGGCAAGTAGGTAGAATGGCATATCCTATATCTGCGGCAAAAATCGCATACCAATCTATTGTGAATTTTGCACATTCTAACCCCATTCCTCCCCCATCAGAGAATTTGGATGGTAATGTGGCTCCTGTTTGGACTATTGACTCTATTGACTCTTACCATCTAAAGAGGCAATTTTAGAAGCAATGACTGGTGCAGAAATAATATGGGATGATTTGCATCATTGGTCATATTTTCTCCCTGATTTGCATGAAGTTGAATCAAATTTATTCATTCCTTCTTCAACTGGGAGTGTTCATAAAATTCTAAATGTTTTGGCTCCAACACAGATCTTTGCTAAAGGTAATATGTCTAATATCTTGGAAACTGTTCCGGTGAACATTTCCAGGAATCCCAATATCATCAAGAATGTCTCCATCAAAGCTAAATGTTTCCCTGAAGAAATCAAGATTTATATTGGCCTCTTTAAGGAGTTTCGAGATGTGTTTGCTTGGTCTTGTGAAGAAATTCCTAGAATCGACGGATCGATAGTTCAAGATGAGATCAAGACATATGAAAATGCTAAACCTATACGGCAAAAGCTTCGACCAGTAAATGCTAGGAAAGTTGCAGCTATTAAAGCTAAGGTTGAAAAGCTGCTTAAGGAGGGTTTCATATACCCCGGTCCTTTAACTGAATCAGTCTCGAATCCAATCCCTATTGATAAGAGTAAGGAACGATCTGGGTATGCATCTACTTAGGGATTTGAATAAGGATTGTCCTAAAGATAATTTCCCCACTCCATTTATCAATCAGATCATTGATGTGTGAGCTGGAAATGAGGTATTTTCCTTTATGGACGGTTTCTCTAGATATAATCAAATAACTGTTTGTCCTAAAGATCAATACAAGACAACATTTATTTGCCCCTGGGGTATGTTTGCATACAAGAAGATGCCTTTTGGCTTCAAAAATATTGGAGCTACTTTTCAGCAGGCCATATCATATGCTTTCCATGACATGAAGCACATAATAGAGGCATATTTGGATGACCTAGTTGCTTGTTCTCGAAAGAGAATGGATCATCCAAAACACCTTCGTTTGGTTTTTGAAAGATGTTGTCACTATAAGATCTGGTTGAACCCTAATAAATGTGTTTTCATTGTCACATATGTTCATTTATTGGGATTCTTGTTGATCCCTTCAAGGTTGAGGCAATACTTCAGTTGCCTTCCCTATCCATTGTTCGTCAACTTCAAATTCTCCAAGGAAAAGCCAATTTCTTAAGGATATTTATTGTAAATTACGCCGAGATTACAAAAGGATTTATGTGATTGCTGAAGAAAGGAGTTACATTTGTTTGGGACGATTTTTCTCAGTGCTCCTTCGATGGTTTGAAAAAGGCATTAACCTCTGCTCCTCTTTTGAGTACACCCGATTATAGCAAGGATTTCCTCTTGTATCTTGCTTCAGTAGAATCAACCATTGGTATGGTTTTGGTTCAGGAAGATGATGCTCTTAGAGATCATGTGATTTATTATCTGAGTCGAGGCTTAGTCGGTCTTGAACTTAGGTATTCTGATATAGATAAATTGGCTTTGGTAGCAACTTACGATGTCCAGTGGCTCCGTCATTGTATTCTACTTAGAAAAAATTGTTTGTTGGTTGACATCAACCCATTTCAGTTTTTCCTCAGTAGTCGAGTATAATAAATGGATTGTCATCTTACAGGAGTTTGATCTTGAATTTATGTCAGCCAAGTCTAAAATATATTTATTATTCGCGGAATTGATTTCAAAGTTGTCTTGTGAAGATGATTTTGTTTATGAAGAATCATTTCCTGATGAACATCTCTTCCTAATCTCTTCACAGGATCCTTGGTATGGAGACATCATAGTATATCTCTAGAATTCGAAGTTCCCTCAAACTCTTTTGAAGGATGAACGTAGAAAATTGCATCATCTAGCTAAAAAATATATTATTATCAGTGACACTTTATATCGTCGTGGGATTGACTTATTTCTTAGGCATTTTTTTAACCCTAGAAGAAGTTGAGTCTATTCTAAATGACTGCCACAATGGATCCTGTGGAGGTCATCTATCTGGCCTTGCTACAACCCAAAAAATCTTATGTATAGGCTATTTTTGGTCCTCGATTTTCAAATATTGCATCGAACTAGTCAAGAAATTCCATCTTTGTCAGGTATACACTCAGAAAATGTGCGCTCACCCAACTCCACTTTTCCCCTATCATCACTATCAGTCCTTTCACTAAGTGGGGTATTTATTTTACGACTTGTAACCTGACTTTAGCTAAGGATCACAAGTACATTATTGTAGTAGTAGACTACTTTACAAAGTGGTTCGAAGCTATGCCTACTTTAAATAATGATGGTGAGACAACAACTCTTTTCCTATTCAACCAAATCATTTCACGTTTTGGTATTCCAAGGGAGATTACCACTAATCATGGCAGTCATTTTCAAAAAAAGATGATGTTTGAGTTAGCTTTAAAATTGGGATTTCAGCGGGAGAATTCGTCTATGTACTACCCTCAAGCCAATGGACAAGTTGAAGTCATAAAAAAATCCCTCAAAACTATCTTGCAAAGGACAATCAATAAATCTAAATCCAACTAGCACATCATGCTATATATTGCACTTTAGGCATACCAAATGTCTAGCAAGACCCCCATGGGTTTCACTCCTTTTCAACTAGTTTATGGCTTGGAATCAATCTTCCCCATGGAATGTGAAATCCCGTCTCTTAAATTAGTGGTTCAACTTCTTCCAGACACCTCTAGTCTTGAAGAACACCTTGTTCATTTGGAACATCTCGATGAGAAGAGTCAGGATGTAGCCACAATGAATGAAGCTCATAAAAAGGGAGTAAAGGCCCAATATGACAATACTGCGCGTCCTAGGGTTTTCGCTAAAGGTGACCTTGTCCTGGTTTATGACCAAGATAAGGATACCTTGGGGGAAGGAAAGTTCAAACCCAAGTGGTACAATCCTTTTATCATCAAAAAGGTCTTGAATAAAGGTGCATATGAGGTGGTTGACTTTGACGGAAACGTGTTGTCAGAGCCTAGGAATGGGCTCTATCTTAAGAAGTATTATGTGTAGGTCATTGCCTAGCATTTTCTTTGTTTTGTAAAAATTGTACATAGTTGTTTGTTTTTGTCTATGGGTCTCATGGTGATATTGATATTTTTTATCTGCTTTGGCAGGTTTCGATGGGTGATCTAGTGTATCTAGGATCGTCGATGGTGATAGTATACATACTAGGAACTTAGTTTCCACTGCTTGGGTAATATATTATCCATTTGGTCAGTTGTTAATCTCAAGAAGCATATGTATTGGTCCTGCTTCCAACAATATGGATGAATACAGTGTTGTCATTAATTTACTCTCTGAAGAAATATCTTTTGGTATTGAATCGTTAGTGGCTTATTTGGATTCGCAACTAGTGGTGTCTCAATTAAATAACATATATCGTGTGAGAGATCCTTTATTACATCACCAATTTCTGATAGTGAGATTGTTACAAAGGTCATTTAATTTTATTACTTTTATTCATATTCCACAATCAAAAAATTCACTTGTTGATTCTATAGCTAATCAAGCATTAGATTGGCACATTAATCATTCATCACGTTAAAATAAAAAATATCATAAAATCATATGTATATATGATCAAACCATCGTGAAACCGTCTATATATAGATAGGAATAATATGTCAAAAATATTATAAAATGTGGGCAAATGTCCTAAAAATTTAGGGCTTAAGCTCGATCATGTCCATAAAAGACCAGTGACCTAATCTAAGTCTGTGGGCCCTACCCTAGATGAGCGTCACAGAAAAAAGAAAATGGCATTCGCCACCAGTCGGAAGAGTCGCTCCCACTCCCATGGTACTCCTACCACTCATCTCTGAATGGCCTCAGGGAGATCCTCTACGGTTGCCATGGGAACCTAGCGAGTCAAACTCTCCAAGTTCCTCTAAACTGCATGAAGGCCTCTCTCACTCTTTGTTGTTTCTCTCTCCACATTTATGTTGTGATGCCTATGTCTAGGTAGACATTTAGGTCTCACAAGTCCAACATTTGCATCATGATCAAATAATCTTGTAGGATTTTTGTTTCATGTAAAAAGAATTTTAACTTCTTAAGATCATATTTAATATCCAAAAAAATCAAATAACATAAAAGTTTAAAAAAATTTCCAATATCACCCATGCAAAACACTCGAGAAGTACCATATCTGGGTCCTCTGGATAATATATCCATGTGTAAGGATAGTCATCTATAGCTACGACTTGTTGCTCCCACCAGAGGAAGAACTCATCATCAAATGCTTCTCCAGTGATTTCTCCTCCCCAAACTCGCTTGATCAATTTTTCCCATATAGCCATCCTTGGATCCCTGGGACCATTATTAGCTATAGACAATCTGGGTCAAAGTGTTGGTACTCTCTCAAAGAAAAATGAACAAAGTATGTTGCCATAGCCGAAATGCTTCGTTTTTCCTCATCTCATTGAAGACAATTGCTTCTTCATGCAGGCCAAGAGCCCTATGCACCAATCAAGGACTTTCAGGTGAAGGCACTCTATTGCCAAGAACATGGCAGGGCAACAAGCCGGATGTAGTGATGCCGAGCTTGCTACCCTGACAATGGTAAGAGGATAATTTTAATTGGCAGGATCCTTACATTTTTTATCGGAATCTCTGATCCAACCTTATTATTCCTTGGTGTGCAATAGAGATATACATAATATGAAACATTCAGGCCTTCTCGGGCCCTCTCTTTCAGATCAACTACTTCCCCTCTTCAAGAAAGTCTTGTGATGAAGTAAATATTTTCCACCTAAATCTATAAGGGCATCTGATCAATCATAAAGAGCTCTTTCTCTAGATCCTAGTAATGAATAAGCATCTATAACAATCAATTTTGGGTTTTCCTATTCGACATCATAAAAAATTTGAGCAATCCACATCCCCAGGCCCTCTCTTTCAGATCAACTGCTTCCCCTCTTCGAGAAAGTCTTGTGATGAAGTAAATATCTTCAACCTCAATTTGTAAGGGCATCTGACCAATCATAAAGAGCTTTTGCTCTAGATCCCAGTAATGAATAAGTATCTCTAACAATAGATTTTGTGTTTTATATTCGACGTCATAAAAAACTTGAGCAATTCATAACCTCTCAATGCATCCAATGCCATAGGATCATTTAAAACCTCATTGTCAACATCATTGTGCTCCCTTTATTTCCAAATGATTTCCATCCTACAAATGAGAGAATTCATCCATTAGAAATCAATGTTTTTCAATCTTCTCTACATGTACACGACTTTCTTAAATGACAGTCGTGTATACACGTGGATTTTCCTTTAGAAACCCGCATGTAGGGTTTTTTATATGTGGTTTCCAAAGATTTGACCCGTGTACACGCAGAGGTAATTTTTAAAACAAAAATCCTACGGTGAAAAATTGACTGAATCGACTTTAAATGCAATAAATTGGATGAGCTTACGGATTAAGAATTACCTGGAAGCTTTGGTTGACAAATTGGTTGAGGAAATCAGTGAAATGGAGTTGCCAAAGATTGCTCCCAAGCTCTTAAGCTCTCAACACTTGCAAGTTTAAATGAAATTTATGGTTAGTCGAAATGTGTTATTATGTTAAAATTTTAAAACCCACTTTTATAAAATTCATAATTTTTAACTTTATTATTTCATGAACTTTTTCAATTTTTGGCTTGAAGTGTTGGGGGGGGTTGCTTTCCAAGGTAAATGAAGACTTTGTGACATTTTTTCACCACTTCGACTCCACGATCGCAGACTTATCGTGGAAAGTATCATTTTCGTCACTAGCATATAGGTTAGGACATATCACTTTTTCCACTGCATTATGCATCTTAACCTCATACTACAATATTTTTCCATAGGGCCGCCCCCATTATGTTGCAGTTTTTAAACTACTTTCACTCGCAGTCATACAAAATCGTAACATAGTGGTAGAGCCACTCCTTCCACATGCTTCATAATTAGATCCTCGCTAGTGTATGTTTCCCATGTTGCAATAATTGTTTAGGCTCAGGAGTCCTCTTTAGCCTCACCATGACTTTGTGATTAAGCCTCATTCCTCTTCTTCTTCACTATCATTCTGACTTCGTACCTTATAAGCTCCCATGTGTTAAGTTGTACTACTGCATTTCATATTGACTACTTGTACCCTTTTGGCCTTAAGCCGACTTCACTTGGACTCATGTATAAGCCACTTTGACCATGACCTTACACAAGTTCAAACCATGCATTCATTAGGCTCTGCGACTTGACACCTTTCATCCATGGAAAGTGTTGATTTTAGGTAGCATCGGATGTGATCTAAGCCTCAAATTTTGCAGGGAAGCTTGGCCACAAGTATTCCAAAGAAACCAGAAAGTGTTTTAGGAAATCCCACTCAGAAGTGATTTTATTAAAATAATTAATATTTTTAATGAGGACCTTAAGTCTAAACTTAGGAAAATTAAAATATTAATGGGTATTAATCTAATAAAGGGTGAGACTTCTAGAAAAAGACACAGATCAAGAGAAAACGATCTGAGCCTTTGATTACGATTTAATCTAGGTCATTGGTTATCCAATATGAAGATATAAGAAGGGGCTTGAGGGTCATTTTGAAAACACACCGAGAGAGATCAAGAAATCGATTTTCTGAAGTGAGAAGTTCTCAGGCGAAAAAATCAATTAAGGAGATTTCTTGCAGTATAGGGGCAGAGATAGTTGGGTTGGACGATCTTCTCTGGAACCTCAAATACTCAGCAGAGAGGCAGAGATACACCAGTGGAGGCAACGCAAACCTAGGGAGGACTAACATTGGGCTAGGAGGGCCCACTTAGTGCTTGACGCAGTGCCAGAAGGGCCAGTGCAGAGGAAGAGTTGTTCTCTTGCAGAAATATGAAACTTGTCGGGGAGCAGTCAGATCAACCGGGAAGGTTGACGTCAGAGCTCTGGGAGGTAGTGAGACCCAGTGCAGAGCTAACGCAGAGCCTCAAAGAGATCCACACAGTTAGTGTGAAGGGGTAGCGCAACTGTAGCTGGGGATATTCAGTTCAGTTGTTGAATCATAGGGATTTTCCAGGTGAAATGAGGTAATCTCACTAAGTTTTCTGCTAGTGTCTTTTTCTCTGTAACTGGATCGTCGGAAGGGCATCTAGATTTGTATTCAGAACTACTGCTTAATAATAATAAACCCTAAGAGTTGTTGCATCGGTTTTCCCGCATTGGGTTTTTGCAGGGACTTTTTGTCCAAAAATAATTGTGTCCTATGTGTTTCTATTTTCCTTGCCCAACTTCTATATTTCATAATCATATTTAATTTGGCTTAGGCTACTTCAGTAATTTGCTTTGATATTTCACAAAGAAATCTTAAATAAGTTTGTAACATAATTTACAATCTAGGAGAAGTAGATTTAGATGGTTGTTGTAGGATTCCTAAGATTGTTAGATCTAGGAATTTTCACATGGTATCGGAGTTGTTGATGTGAAACAGGAAAGATCATATCTAACACTGAAGCAAGGGCCAAAATTTTGTAGCAAGCAACAGTTCGAATCTCCTAAAGGATTGTGCAGTTCTAGCCAGGAGGGTTATATTTTCATGGGTGTCTCACTTTGAGTGAGCCAACAGAGAGGTAAGGCTACTAGATCGAAAAATTTCCAAGACAAAGGGAGCTAGGCAAAGCCATGTAGAGCTAGAGGGATGTAGTTTTATGCAACATGAGTGTTGGGCAGAAAAGCCATCAGAGGAGGAAGCAGACTGCATGTTGAGGGAATTTATTCCTCAGAGAATTCCTAGCCAAGGAATTCGAATTCTCTAGAGTTGAGTAGCAGCAAGGGACAGAAGATCTACTGACTCTAGTGGGGAGTGTGTAGGCTAGCCCAAAGTTGCGCAGAGGAGATAGGAGATAGTTCGACATTTGCAAATATGGCCATGGATGGGCAGGACCTATGGAAGAGTGGAAAATTAGATCTAGTTGCTGCAAATTTCCTACATAGATCAATATCCTTGCTACAAGAGCCCAACAGAATCAGTAGTAGGAGGATCACAGTGTGAGCAGACGCAGCTAGTAATTCAAATGAAAGTTTCGTAGCTAGTTGCAGTCAATTTCCAGAAGACAGTTGCAGAACTAGTTGAAGTGACACAGGAAGTGTGAATTGCCCAGTTGCAGTATGCAGGTGTAGTTACATCTAGGAGATTCCCAACACAAAGCTTCGTAGTCTAGTTTCCAGTGCAAGAGGAATATGCAAGTTTCTAGGAGGGAGTAGAGAGATTTCCCATAGGGAGGTCGAGACTCAAGGGAAGTCTAGTTTCAGAGGAAGTAGCCATATGGAAGTTAGTCTTCAAGATCTTAGGATATCATACTCATTATTACCAGAGTTGCAGTAACAATGCGGAAGCATCAGCAGAGCAGTAGTAGTCACAGTATGAGTATATCATATTTTTCCATGATTACCCAGGTACCTCCAAGGGAGAGGTGGGGTGATCTAGTACTATAGTTAGATAAATTTATAGATGGGTAGGATCCTTGAGGAACCCACCTCTTGGATCATCACCCTGCTATGGGAGACCATGATCAGTGGTAGCGAGATGGTGGAGTTTTCAGTTGGTGCAATGGAGTGTTGATTCGACATGTGCAGTGGTTAGTAGCACTAGAATGTAAGTAGTGCAAAGCAGAGAAGCAGCAGTGCGAGGAGGCACAATGCAGAGCTTCAGCAGCACAGTGGCTTCAGAAGAGAGAGTGGGACTAACAGTAGTCAAGACTTTAGCACTGAGGTGTATCCATTGTATACTTGTCCAATTTTGGGTGTCTTCAGTTGCTTCTCTTAGCGACTGAGTTGCAGTAGAGATGTAATGTTAGCATTGGTAGTGCTAGTAGCATAGAAGATGCAGCATTTGAGAGGGAATTGTAGTATGGATGCAGTATTGATAATGGTAGTGTTAGTAGTAGTACAATAGCAGTAGCAACGCAGTGGTTGATGGACAACATGTCAAGCATCAGGGTAACATAGGATGTGCTCTAAGCCTCAAATTTTGCAAGGAGGCTTGGGCACAAGTATTCCAAAGAACTCAAAAAGTGTTTTGGGAAATTCCACCCATAAGTGATTTTATTAAAATAATTAATATTTTTAATGAGGACCCTAAGTCTAAACTTAAGAAAATTAAAATATTAATGGGCATTAATCTAATCATGGGTGAAACTTCTAGAAAAAGACATGATCAAGCCAAAATGATGCGCCTTTTATTATGATTTAATCTAGGTTGTTGGTTGTCCAACAGGAAGATATAAGAAGGGGTTTGAGGGTCATTTGGAAAACACACCGAGAGAGATCAAGAAATCAATTTTTTGAAGTGAGAAGTTCTCAGGAGGAAAAATCAATTGAGGAGATCTCTTGCAGCAGAGGGGCGGGGATAGTTGGGTTGGTGGATCTTCTCTAGAACCCTGAATACTCAGTAGAGAGGCAAAGATACACCGGTGGAGGCAAAACAGACCCAGGGAGGACTGACGCTAGGACAAGAGGGCCCACGCAGTGCTAGGAGGGCTAGCGCAGAGGAAGAGTTATCCTCCTGTAGAAATCTGAAACTTGTTAGGGAGACGCTGAATCAGCTGGGGAGGTTGACTTCAGGGCTCCAGGAGGCAGTGAGACCCAACGCAGAGCTAACACAAAGCCTCACAGAGCTCCACATAGTTACTGCGAAGGGGAAGTGCAGTTGTAGCCGAGGATAGTCAATTCATCTGCCAGATCAGAGGGGTTTGCCGGATGAAGTGAGGTAATCTCACTAAGTTTTCTGCCAGTGTCCTTTTCTTTGCAACTGGATTGCCAGAAGGGCGTCCAGAGTTGTATTCTGAACTACTACTTAATAATACTAAACCCTCAGATTTGTTGCACCGGTTTTCCCACATTGGGTTTTTCCGGGGACTTGTTGTCCAAAAATAATTGTTCTATGTGTTTCTATTTTCCTTGTTTAGTTTCTATGTTGCAAAATCATATTTAATTTGGTGTAGGTTGCTTCAGTAATTTTCTTCAATATTTCATGAAGAAATCTGAAATAAGTTTTTAATGTAATTTACAATCTAGGAGAAGTAGATTCAGCTGGTTGCAGTAGGATTCTTGAGATTGTTAGATCTAGGAATTTTCATAGAAAGATGTTTCCTTTGAGTGTTGATGACCAGTGTTTGACACCCTGCGTTAAGCATAGAATGTTCCAGTCCTAGGAACTAGTGCATCTACCCTTAAACATGTGTTCTTTCTACTGTACTATAGAAATTATTTTATTCTTTTCCATGTTTTAAATATGAAAAAGATAAAAAATTATATATTCCAAAGAAAAGAGTGGGAATGGGACATTTACTTCCATATTTGATGGCAACAAGAGTTAGTTGTGTTGCACTTGAACAAATCACTCAAAACAAGTCTTTCCTGTATTGGGATGGGACTTAGTTTGAATTTAGGAGAGCCATAACCTTGTTCTTGAGTCATCCCTCCTCCGATTGGTTATCTCTTCCAATCATATGGAGATTTTGTTAATGCCTCCTGCATTGCAAACTTATACAAAGTTATTTTATGCTGCCATAGAGTCACATTTGAGTCATGCTTTTGTTTAAGGGAAGTCAACCTATGTTGGCCATTCTGCAGTGTCTCTTGACTCATTTTTAGGCGACCATACATGGTCTGTCGAGTTATCTTAAGTATCACATCAATATTTGGTCCTTCGCTCATGTTGGTTAAGAAGGTCTCCATTGAATTCTTGTTTGTGGGTTTGCTCTTATCGACTCCGACAAATTTCTCTGAGAATAAGCCTAGAGCCACACCCTAGCCCAATTACATCATTGATAGGTGACCTTGTGCTCAACATTGATCAGTATCATGGCTCTTTGACTGAGTGGTTTCGCTTGTGTTCGACGTTATCTTACATTATCACACATTGGGATTCATGCAGTACCTTAGGATTTGCAGTGATCAGTGTCAGACTCCTTTGCTATCGACAGTGAGAATACATCAATGTTTCATGGTTGATAGATTCTCTCAAGTGTTTGACTTCAACACATTTATTCGCACTTGTTAGATTGTACTGGGGTACCTTGACTCTCATCTTCATTATCGGTGAGTTGTCTCACGTTTGTTAATGGTATACATCAATGACCAATAATCAAATGATTTCTCACATGGTCGACTTCATCTCATTTATTTCCATAGTGTAGAAATGTACCATTTGCGATCAATGAAGGCCTCAGGTTATGTCATCATCTTGGTTCACTTGTGAGCTCCTTCATTTTTCTGCAAGTGTTACTAGCCACCCTTATATTTTGTAGTTCATCTCAGCAGCATCCTGTATGTTGACACCCGAGTTTAAGCAATACCATTATTCCACCTATATGACTTCGTACTATTATGAGGATCAATTATGCAGCATCAGTGATCACACATTCTTCGAGCATCATTGATCAGAGCTTCTTCTATATCTGATATTGATACATAGCTCCATTGTGTTCCTTTGCGACTATGATCAATGATCCACTATGTATTCTTCAGTCTTCTTTATACACTTATGTATACATGTTGGATCTACTCTATACTTGATTAGCGGACTTGCTTTACTATCTTTGAGCATGGGTATGCCCGCCTCAAACATGAGTCTTATTTCTGATTCCTTCCACAGGTATTTAGTGGCCTCGAATATGGTGATATCCTCTCAAGTCCTCAAATGATCTATCTTTGTACTTAATACATTTTGTCCATCATGTACCCCTTTTGACCTCATATATTAGGGGGCATCTATTATAGCATCATTTTGCACTCTTGTAGTTTTTATGCTCTGGTATGGCCTTGGGCACCCATTTTCCATACATACTTAATCATTTATTAAAAAACAATATTTTGAAATCCATACGTGACTATGCCCTTTGAAAAGAGAATACACACACGGATACCATAATATAGAACTCACATATATGATTTAAAATATGAAAAAATAAAAATATATCCCATTTTTTGGGCGAGGCTTACGGGTTTCACCAAAAACCGACCTATAGGATCCTATGGCTAACTTAATCAACTGATTCCTGGTGCTATTTATACACCTTGTGGGAAGGCCTAATAAAAATCAAGGAGAGAGGATATCGACATTATAGTATTTTTTTCCCCGTATCATGTCTGATTTTCCCTATGCCTCCTGCACTCCCAGTCATAGGAAACCCTTGTTTCCTTGCATAGATGTTCATCCTTCATTATATGGCATCCTTTTGCACATGCTTGGGAGTTGATATTTGAGGTTTGGGCTAGACGGATCCAAAGGATGGTTTTGTTGGTGCCGTGGTTGGATCTGGTTGTATCTGCCCACTACTTTTTGCTGATATTTGTAACACCCTCCTCCCACATCTACCCAAGCAACCAACCAACTGGGGTAAACATATGACAAGAGGTCACTATGATATGATTCAACCTTCTAATTCATGTTAAGGAAGTGGAACCATCGTAAACACACCATACAGACATTAATCATTAGTTACATGATCCTCAAGAACCAATTAAATACTTCAGACAACTTGCCTTCTAGTCCCACTGATATTTTGGACAATTTAAAGCTTAGTCACTCCCATGCTATAGGCGTGAGTGCGACCAACAATCCAAAGTCGCTCTCATATGCTTGCCTGCCAGTGACCAAAGACCAAAATTATCAATGTTATGTCAACGACTCCGGGATTTGAGCCACTTTTTCAGGCCCAGAGCCCAGGTCACTGCCCAGAATTGAACAATCTCTTCAGATCAGTCAAATAACATGGAAATGACAATACTAAAGCAAATGCTTGTTCAGGCCCTTGACTGTACCCCTACTAGCTGTGACAAGAATTTCGTCAAAGATATTGCAAATGTGTAATCTATAGGTGAAATTAACAGTTCTGAGCATTGGGGTCTCATACTTAGCTGAGAATCACTAAGAACCATTGATGCCTCAACACATCAACTGGCATTCCATCCATTAGGTCATAGATACATTGATCATTCAATTACAGGTAAAAACATGATGAGATCCATACATGGTTGTTGTCATAAAACACATACATAACTAACAAAATAGTAGTAGAATACTCATGAAAGTACAACCATATAGACTACATACAATCCATCAAAATGGTCATAGAAATACAAGGATAAATAACCTTTCATTAATGATGCAAAATCCAAACCCGAGATGGGACTTCCACATTCCACCCGACTATAGAATGGCTGAGCCAAATCCCTCTTTAGCCATTCACCCTCATGCCATATTCTAAGCATGAATGTGGGATCTCATAGAATACATCCAACAAAACTCGTCGAGGGCTTCCAGAGGTCATCCGCCTCAACCCATCAAACATCACAAAACCATCATCAGATTCGTCTCCTTCCAAGCCTTCTTGAACTTCCAGGGCATTTGTACCAACCAAGGCTTCAAGGACTAGTAACTCAACCCACAGTTGTCGTGAGCTTCTAGAGAATTTGTCCAACCAAGGCTTACAAGACTAATAACTCAACCCACCAAGGGCTTCTAGAGAGTTTTTCCAACCAAGGCTTCCAGGACTAGTAACTTAACCCAAGTTGTTATAAGACTTCCAAAGCATTTTTCCAACTAGGGCTTCCAGGAACTAATAACTCAACCCAAGCTAAGGAAACATGAGAACCAACCAAAAACAAACAATGAAAGTAAACCCACAATCACCATGGTTATCCAATAAATGGAAAGGTTAGGCAGTCCATTGTCAATCTAGGCAATCATCCATGCCAATGACATATCACAACCAAGAAACCGCATGCATGTGCCATGCATGCCAAAACTAGTGAAGGAAACATACATGCAACTCAGTACCTACAAGAAAATATGATTTAGTTGTTGATCCCAATGCTTTCTTGCAATTTCCTGCTCTTCCTTTTCCTTCTTGCTCCAAAAATCTAAGTATGTCACCCCCACCAAGAGTGCTCCAAGAAAACTCTAAGTCTCCAAGAGTATGAGAGAGAGATAGAATAATGAGAGAACTCCAAAACTAAACTTACAAAAGGGTACCAACTAATCCTCGAAAGCCTTTTTATGAATGAGGCCTCTATTTTCTTCATTTTCCATTGTTTTCCTTCAATTTCTTCCTCACATGCAACCTATGACATTTCATCTCCATTTTCTCCTAATTTCCATTATTTTCATAAATAATTGCGCCAAAATGCCATTTTGCCTTTCCAAAGCCTTAGCCATTTCCTTTGCCAATTTCCTTAGCTATAAACAATCACAAGTGATCCCCATCACTAAGATTCTGCCCAACATTCAGCTTGAAATAAGTGTCCCATCATCCGTGGTTATTATTTTGCCTTTATTTACTTTTATTACATGGAATTTTCACCAGGGTTGTTTCAATACTAATAAAGAAGCTTTGTCTTATTCTTGATATGTTATGAGATCATGTTTTTATGATTCATGTGTAATATTTCATGATTTATATGTTTATGCTTGATGGTCTAACATGTTTATTATGCACCCACTTTGAACTACTTGTTATGTATATGATTCTTTGTTGTAGGTTTGCTCGCTTGGGAGGAAGCAGAGGGATTGGACCCTACAGGATTGACATCAAATGTAGGACCTACATGTACCCTTCTCAAACTCAACTTTGGTATTTTATATAGTTTTCTTGCTTGAATGTATGCTTCCTATTGATTATCTGTCTTCGATATGTTGAGGTTGTCAACCCTTACCTTAGGGAAGTTGTTCCCGCCAACAAGGTATCATCGTGAGAATCCATGGACTCAACTATAAGAGAAGAATTCTCATCTTAAAACTCAGGATGAATCTCTACCTAATCTACCCCTGTCACCTCTTCAATGTCACCCAAACATGAGTGGTTATGTCTCCAAGATTTCTTGCAAATGAAGCAAAGACCTTTTCTCCTCAGCTCATTCTTACTACATGGTTGGTCACTACAAATCCTCCAAAACTCCTCCTAGGCTAGTTGTCTCCCAAAAACCTCATGTTTTATTGAACCATCCTTTTAGCTAGCGCATAGGTAGCTGGTGAGACAACCTGTATCTTCCTCCAAATGGCTAACAATTTTGTTTGCAGTTGTTTGCGAGTAACATCACCTTCAACTAGTAATGAAGATAAGATATCTTGCATGTTGGCTTTTACCTCCTCAGGTTGATGCTCTCTGATGTCGGTGAAGAAGAATTGACACATTTGAAGGATCAAATCACCCTGCTCTAGATCAAGCATGACTATATAAGATCTAATTTTGGCCATAGTGTGTAGGATCACACGCCTTCTATCAAAGTTGGAGCTCTCGCTGTCATGTAGATCTAAATAACACTCTACAATCAATTGAAACACCATGTTCATGACGTCATCATTGTAGGGAGGAAAGGGTGCTACTATCCTCAAAATATCACTAAAACAAGAGGCAATTATAAGTTTGACTCTCTCACCAAGATGTTCCAAGAATCTGCCTCGTACCAATGTAAGAATAGTTGGCTCCAGAGCCCAATTTAAACTCCAATCAGATTGCTCCACCTTGGAAAGACGAGATTCCAACTTTTCCAATGTAAGAAAGTCATTTTCTAATCTTCCAGTCTTTAAATCGATCCCAAGCGCATAAATCTAATTTATGTCTTCTTTTTCCTTCTGTAAATCCCTATTTGCTTATGCTCTAGCATATTATGGACCTTTATGGAAAATGTTTTGTTGTTTTGTTTTATTTCTTGGTGCATAGAAGAACCAAGTAATGTCTTAAAATGTTGTTCCTCCCATCTTAAGTTATTAAGGACATTTTTTAGGTCTTATAGGGTCTTCTCAATATCCATTCTGCCTTTAAATCTCATATGACAATATGCACAAATACATTTTCTAATATGGTAATTTTTCTGAGTTTTTTTAGTTTGGGTTTCAGTGAGGACTTTCTTCAAACAATTCATTTGCTGACTGTTGTAGGCGAAAATTTGTCTTTAATGTCTCATATACCATACACAGTGGTGGAAAAAAAAAATAGAAGCTAGGATTTAAACAAGTCACTGTATTCGATATTAAACTCAGAGATGATAATTAACCATGGTATGCATTATCATATGGAAAGATGGTAAATTCATAGGCATCAAACTTCACATAACCTATCCAGAAATTTTAGTCACTATTGCAATCTTCAAATACACTTAGAAATCACAGTGCACATGGAAAGGTAGAACCCGGTATGTACATATTTGTGCAGATGAACCCTCTACTACAGGACAAGCTCAGCTTCAACTAACTCGTGCTACTCATAGGGATGACAAACTCCTTGTATTGGTAGCAAGATCACCAACAAAAAATTGTATCTCCCATAGTCACAAATAACTCCAGAAACTCGACCCATAGAGGAATATTTTTTTTTCATACACAGTCTTGTAATGGCTCCCACATATAAGCAAAGCTTGTCGCTTTATAGCAGGAAATCAACCTAGAATAACGGTGGTTGCATTAACAACTAATATGAGGGAACTCGTTCCCTTCTCAAGGAAACACGCTGGGATGAGGGGAATACGTTCAGCAAATGAGGGAAAACTCGTACATTGTATACAACTGAGACTTGTCCCTCTTAAGTGTGACTTCGCTCCCTAGCAACCACAAGAAAGTACAACCCTCCTTTGACACATCAATATTCCTTGTTTCTACGAGTTTGTCTGGCAGGAAATCTAGTTAAAGGAATAACTCTGGGTCTCTAGTATTGATGAGATTCAGCCTCCTATAGTGCACAAGATTCCATATAGGTGCATTCAACGCTCTGTTATAGCAATTGAGAACTCTGAATTTTTTTGCCTCAATTCATAACCTCGCTACCCTCAAACCATTCACACTTTTATCTCTGAGAAATGACACGCGGCTTCAGGTGGTCACAACACTCAGCAACTATGATGTACACATCCATAACAGTGGTTGTCTCAATCGATCACTGATATTATAGGACCGACTCCCAGGTCTATTGAACTCTATTCATTTGAATTTATTTCTTCCACCTGGTTTGTAACTTTGTAGTGTGCACTTCACAACGATTAACTCAGCAAATCAGCTAAGTCGAGTGAAATTTGGCCTAAATCTGGATACGCTGAGCATTGAGATATTCCACCTTGATGAAGTCTTCCCTTAATTCTGTGATGGATATTGCTCAAATTCAATCCCTCTGAATCAATATTTCGACTGCGATCTGTCCCTTGGCTTTGAAATCACAGCTGAGGGAGGTGGTTGGCCACGCAGGGGAAATGGGTCATGAACCTTGCAAAACTTGTTTCTCCAAGAAGAAATCACGATCTCCCTAAGGCAAAAAACTAGTCTTAGCGAATTAATGGCCTTGACCTCTTGGAAAATTTAATGAGGAAAAGTTCACAAAAAGATGATAAAGAGTTTCCCTCCAGTCTCGCATGGCGGATTTTCTTCAGCACAAACATTTACCGTCACAAATTATCTGGCCTCTTCAAAGAAAATAAGTCGGCCTCCAAATTCCTGGTCAACAATTGTGACTTTGAAGATGAAAAGGTGTCAATAGATGTTGCTCCAAATCAATGATTCGGTCAAATGACATTTGGCTTTTTTAACAATAAAAAAAATTGCCCCTCCAATAAACATTTGATTGTTGGTTCTTTTGAAATATAAGAATCTGCCCTTAACAATAATTAACAATAATTGGCCACTAAAATTTTCTTTTCTTTAAATCTTTAGTGCGCAGCTCCCTTTTAACTCCTTCCAAAAATAATAATTGGTTCTTGATAAAATAAATAGTATTTCGCTTAATTGAATGATTCGGCCAAATAATTTTGGCTAAATAATATTTTAAAACTTTAGCTTGACCAACACAAGTTGTCAAATAAGCAAAGAAAATTTTTCTAGCTCTTCTACAACAGAGATTTCGTAGAATAGTTAATCTTCAATTTTTTATTTTTTTTCCTAGCAAATTTTCTGCAAAACACCGACAAATATAAGAAGTTCTGCAAACAATCTTGAACCCCTTGAACTTCCCCAAATTTGATTTGAAACAAACCCTCAGGCCGGCAGGAAGACTAGCTCTAATACCACTGTAATTTTCGTAATAGAAAATTTAACAGTAAATACCAGAAATGAACTTGAACAACAAAATAATCGTAAATAGAAACACAATCAACAAATTGATACACAAATAGATGTCAATAAAATCATTAAGCCATTTTATTAATCCACTGAAAAGTTATCAACATGGAGAAATGGTGGAACTTGAGCTTGCCAAGCAGGTGGAGAAAAACCCAGAAAATATCTCTAATCCAACTGATGAATAACCCTAGCAATGATGTAGATGGCCCGATGAGAAGACTGTTGTAAACCTGCTATTGCAAAACTTCCCTCTCCAAAACTCTACTGAAGCACCATGAGATTTCTGAGTGAAATCTCCTCAAGATTGTTAGGTTTTCGTCCAACACCCACTAGCAACCCGAGGGTTTTTGTCCTGGGGCTATAGAAGAAGTAGAGAACTAGATTCTCAAACCTCTCATACAAGAAGAAATATCAAATCCAAGATATCCTCTAATGGTCTGCTCCTCCTCTTTTTATAGATTTGATGGACCCCTCTAACTGCTCCTATTTACTATTATTATTTTAATCATTAAGCAGATTCCCCTCTTTTTAATTCAATTAAAATATATTTTTAATGTGGGAAAATGGTAAATCGACCACCATTCCTTTTCAGGTCACCAAAAATCACTTCCCACCATATCATCCTATAAATCTTCTCATTCATGCTCCAACGAACTATTACATTAAGGTGTTTCGTCAAGTATTCCTCCCTGAATGCCACCTTAGACGTAATTAATTGAGTGAGGCTCCATAATAACCCTGTTTTCTGAAAGTTATTGGAATACAATGGAACAAAAAGAAAGTCGTGAAGATAGCGAAATATGCCAAGTGAATGCCATCATATCCAAAAGAAACTCCTCAAAACCCCATAAAGCCCATCCAAAAGTTCTTGGGTCAATTGATGGAGTAAACCTACTCCTGTGACCAAGCTGCCTCCAACCATGGAAGTCCATCCTGACCACGCCATAAGAGAAACCAAGAAAAAGAACATGACAAAGAAAGAAAATAATTTAAATTATGTCTTTTCAAAAATTAATTTAATCATTTATCCTATTTATTAAATGGTTTTCATAATTAATCAATAACCTCGGGAGACACAAGAATTTCGTTGTTTCCATATGACCAGGCCCTAAAACAATAAATTAAACATGTGATGCAAATTGTACTTGTAATTGAATCATATGAAATATGATAAAACAGTTTCCACCAAACAAATATAACTAGTATTAATCACAAGTGAGTATCTACTTAAGGTTCAGTTTCCAGGTAAGTATTACTAACATGCAACTATCTAAAAATATATTAAAAGTTTATAAAACATAATGAAACCATACGCCTACTCTGGACTAATCGTTGTAAATATGAAACTCAATATATCGGCAAGTAGATGAATGACCTTGTTGAGCACTACGTGTCAACAACCCATATCAGTACACCCACTTTTTTCGCAAAAGGGATAGCGCCTGATTGATGTGTATGTGTCGTCCAACCTGCATCATCGTCTTGATTATTATGTTAAATGTAAACCCATTCTGCATGTATATGATGTAAATAATATCAGTAGATCCGTGTCATGTATGTAATTTCCTAGGTAAACTTAATTTTCTGGTGACAGAATACGTTCTGGAGGTTTTTGTTTCACTGATTCATTACTGGATGGTCGGCAGAGTTTTCCTTCATTCTTACCCCAAAGCCGGAATAGATTTTGTCACTAGTATCTTAGGCGAGTCTTAGTATTCTAGATCGAGTCTATGTAAAAGTGATTTGGGAATAATCCTAATTATTTGGTTAGGTTCTTTTATTACAAATTGTTTGGTATGTTGGATTATATTTGTGTTACAAAAATGGGTAGTCTATGAGGGTTTATTACAGATGGGTTTTTTCCCTTATGATGTAAAAAATATGAAAATTATGATGTAAAGTTTCTTGAGGGTTGGAAAAATAATTTATTCCCTCATAGGTTAATTAATTAAATTTTATTGCCAAAAAATTAATTAAAATCCTAAGCCAAAAGTTTAATTAATTTTAGGTCCTAGGTAAATTTGAATTCCCCAAAGGCAAAATTCACCAGTCCTTAGAAATCAAATTTTAAAAGGTCTCGGGACTTAGGTAAATTAATTATTTTGCTAAATTTTAAGCCTTTGGTCCCTCGAGGTTAAGTCAAAGTCAGAATTTTCGGGAAATTAACTCAAAATTTTTATTTTTGAGTTAATTAAAATGCATTTAATTGAAAATTTTGGATTTCCTCAAGAATTAAAAATTTCAAGGGATGAGATTAAAAGAAATTTTAATCCTCATCAACAGTCGAGATTTTTTTGACAAAGATCACTCAAACTAATCATTGGAGGATTTATATTTAAATAAAAGATCTTTAGTCAGTTGATCTGTCTGACCTTTGAGTTGTGTGCTAAGCGAAAAGCTCTTGTGTAATTTTTTTTTTTGAATAATAAAGAAAGACTTTGGGGTTAATCTTCGTTGGTGTTACTCTTCATGGAAACACTATAAGATGTGTCATTTTCACGTGTATAATTTTTTTAGTCATTAATGATAGCTTATGATGAGTGATTTGAGTACATGTATCTTGCTCAATAGTTGGGGTTTAAGTGATAATTTAAATTTTGAATGTAATAGTAGGTATCTCTATTTATTTGAATTTTATTATCATTTTCTCGCTCTATTTTGATGGTTGGATTGAGTTTTGTAGGAAAATCTTGATTTTTTAGATCATTGGGTGTTCGGGGAAGATTTTAGTTGGACTAGTCAACTCCCGATCCACGTTTTCTGAGGAGTCTTACTTAATTTGATCTTAGGTTTATCATAAGATTTTTATTGGTGATGCATGAAGGTTTTTTAGTTAAGCACCTCCTTTAAAATTTTAAAAATTAATTTTTTTATGTGAAAATTTGATGAATCTAACTGTTGAGATCCTTAGATTATCAGATCTCGGAGCGGAGTTGGACTCACCCTCCTCAGATCTGATAGATCTACTATTCTTGTGTATAGATCTATAAATTATTTTTGGTTTTCTGACTTGGGTTTCGGGGTTTTATTTATTTCTTGTATATCTGGATTTTGAGTGTTTTTTGTTTTCAGGTATAAGTTGCAGATCTGAAGGTGAAGTTTGATTCAAAGTCAGATTTAGGCCCCAAAGGGTAAGATCTGGCCTCAAAATCATTCTTTGCAGGAGCATCATTTTTGCAATCCTTTTAAATTCTTTTTTTATCTGGAAATAATTTTATAGGGGTTTCATTGATAAATCTGAAGCATTAAAATACATTGATGTGAAATTAGTTTTTCTGGGTTTATCTTGAGTTTGGGCTATAGTTTGTTTGTTGCCTGGGCTTTTTTGACAAAAAATTTCGGATTTGTTTGTTGCCCAGGGTTTTCCAATAGAAATTTCGGATTTGTTTTGCTGTCTAACATCTGCTATTCCTACCTCCATTGTACTAAACCCTTACTGCATTATCTCTTGGTTGCATCCTCCTATCCTCTTCTCCATAGGATGTCCATTGTTTTCCTTCATTAGCTCGTAGCTGCAAACCCTACGTTGTCACATACACCTCGACCTGCAACATATATCATTGTCTGTTGACCATCTGCAGCTCCCTTTGCGGCTCCCGTGCTTCCTCCCTTCGCTGCATCTCTCCTGCAGCGTACTGCCCCCTCCTCCAACCTACCAGCTCCTCCCTTTATGCATTCTGCTTCCAGCCTCCCACAGTTTCAAACCTGCAACCCACGTCCATTCCATTTGTCACTACCTCCATCGCCCCTCACCTCTTTTGTTGCTATACCTACAAAAAATTGTTGCACCTTCAACTTCCTTCGCCCACGCTCCTCAAATTCGCAGCTCTAGCCTCACTGTCCACATGTCCATCCACGTCGCCTTTCCAACCTGCACAATGACAATCAAAACCTTCACCTTTCTTTTATTCATCTCATTTGTATTTTGTGTATGTTAGGGTTAGCTCCTTTTACTCATTTGACTTTCCCGTTTTTTAATTTAATTTTCATTCGTTATATGGTATGGTTAGGGTTAATGTATTCGCGTTTTGATTTGAGTTTCAATTTTGATTTTGATTTGTCTTTTCTTTTTTTATTTCTGACTTTTATATTTTTTGGTTTTGACTTCATATATTTTTGTTTTATTTTATGATTCTCTGATTTTATTGTTTTTTTTATTTTTTTGTTTGATTTTTTGTTTTACATTTTTTATTGTGATTTTGATTTTAAATTTTTATTTTCATTTTAAAAAAACATTAAAAAAATAGAAAAATCTAAGAAATTAAAAAATCTTTAAAAATTCTAAAAATAAAATAAAAATCTATAAAAATAAAAAAATTTGATGTCTAAGGAATTAAATTAAAAGAGGATTTGCGCTTTCTTTCTTTTTTTTTCCACTGGAGAAATCGTAATCTTTCATTATGATTGAAAAATTGCATGTTGTAGATGCTTCTCAGCATATGTTGTATTTGCCCTTTGCCACTGTGGGCATTTTAAAAAATGTTGCTCAATTTATCAAAAACTTTGGATGCATATAGCATTCATCACCATGCAGGGTGTTCAATCACTATTCGATATAAAAAGAAACTATAAATACGTCTGCCATCTACATTATTCCACATACACCACGCAAGATGATGTCTTTTCTGTAGGTCTATATATATAAACAAGAAAATATAAATATATACAATATATAAGCCATGCATATCCATTAGTTGTGAACCAAAAAAGACTCCAAATTAGAGGTTATCTGCCATGTGTTATTTCTGATCATTGTAAGGCCGGTGATAGTAGTCATATTCATTGGAGCCTCTATGCTCCTGTATCATCCACTCTCCTCGGGGAAGTACAGTGATCTCCTTGGGAAGCCCGTCAACACTGCTATTATGTTCCCTGTAAATGTGATGACATGAAATAGTATTAAATTGTGCTTTGAGCAAGTGCATTTCATCCAGAATATTACTGAGTGTGTGTGAGTGACAGACAATAATATTATTGAACCAATTTACTATGATTTTTAAGTCACCATATATGTTTAAATCCATGCAATTATGACCCAAAGAAAAATGCAGCAGATGTCAGAGTGTAATAAGCTCTACATAATTGTTCATTCCCTCGCCAAGCCCCATCTTGACTTTGTAGTAATGTTGTTCATTAATATATAATATGAATCCACACCACATCCATGGTGTTGTGTAGCACCATCAAAAAATGCCAAGGGAGAGTTTTTGTCAATAGGAGCAGGGTCATGCGGTCTACAAGACCGAGGTCTGTGAAGCTCAGGCAACTCGTGATAGGCTGATATGTGTGGCCAGCTAATAGCTCTGTCCTCAAATATGATTTGATTCCGAGCCATCCATAAGTGCCAAGAGATTATTAAGGGAAGACATAATTGTTTTGTGCCATGATGCAGATTACACCAGTTTTTCCAGGCACAACATATGTTATCACCCTCCCTTTTCCCAGATATATGAATTGATGAAGAGACAATCTGCCAAAGATTGCTCAAAGTGTTACATTGAAGGAGTAAGTGCATTGTCGATTCAGATGAATTCATACATAAGATACACCAGTGAAGGCCATGGAAAGAACGGTGTGATAGTGTTTCTCCTATGGGGACTTTATTTCTGAGGATACACCAATTTGCGCTTTCACATTAAAAAATTTAATGTGACCTATGGCCCATTAAAATTTCAATTTATTCATCCTTTTGATTTACTTTGTCATAATAAAAATTTAATTTCTTCATTTACCACATTAAATTAATTTCCTAAGGAACAATTGAACTGATTATATAAATTTCCTTGGTGTCATTTTGTGGTAATATTTCTCTATTGCCAAGTGAGATTAATGTTTCAAAAAATTATATTGGCGATAGGAGGAAGTTAACTAATTCTAGATCTGGGTCATTAATGAAAATTATTTTAAATCTAGAATCTCTTGCATATCGCAGTTTTGGGCATTTACATAGATCATTCATGATTGTCACTATTCGTCACATACTAGAAAATTGTTCTGGATAACTTGTTTTTACTTAATATATTGTTAATTGAACATAAATGCATTGGTCTATAATCATTTCTATCTTGTGGTCATGTTTTGGTTACATTAGCATTTAATCTATTCATCCGAGTTAATCAAGACTCATTTACAATTGTCAAGTTGTCCATCTTTAATTCTCCTAGAGCCTGTGTTCCACGGGCTTTTCTCATTCATTCATCTTAGGGACTACCCTCCTTCACTTGTCTAGGAGTGAGTCTGAATGAAGTAAGGATTAAAATGACAGCCCTTACTCTAAGTGTTGTCGCGGTGCCTAGACACTTTGTGCGACAACATTTTTTTGCACCGCTACTGGGGATAGAGATTTTTCTATCCTTGGTTTCTTCAACGTCGCTTTAATCATCTCATCTTTATTCTTCCCATCATCCAACATAACATTTTTTGGCACCATTGCTGGGGACCAATTTATTGGGCTTTGGCTCTACGACATTCATCTTTCATATTTTTATCATTCATTTTAGCCAGCAACACCAACATTTTTTGGCATCGTTGTCGGTGATAGAGTTTTTTTGTCTTTGGTTCTCATGACATTTTTCTAATCATATAATCTTTCATCATTTCTTATCCCATTAGCACAACATTTCCTCACATCATTTGATCTTTTCATCACCTTATCTTTCATCGTCTCATTAATCGTTTCATCTGCACTTTTAGCACATGGACATTTCGGTTCGTTTCTTGTTTGGGTGGTGACTCCATTTCTTTCATCCATTATTTCTCAGACAAGAAGCCCTCCCTTATATCCAAATGTTCTTTCCTTTTGGATCCTAGATCTAGATTCATGACGACTCCACTTCTTTCATTTCTTACAAGAATTTCTACTAGAAGCTTACTTCTTGTGGATCTCTTGATTTTCTAGAGCAGGGGTCTCTCTCTAGCATCCGTTTGGTCCCTCTTTATCCCTTTAAACTAGTCATCATGGATGGCTTGTTTACCCCGTGCAATTTTACTAACTTTCTCCATGATATGTCAGATGAGGCCATTCATAAATTACCTTTGTTCTCAAGTGGTGATTTAGTCGCTGCTAGAAAGCATATATCCAGGGTTACTCATATAATAATCAGATATTGTCGTTCTTCTTGTTAGGTTCCTATACCAATAGGAGTCATAATTTTGAATGACTAAGGTTAAGCCTTGTAATATTGTACATACCTTTGCTTTTTGTAAATGTTTTCCATATTATAAAAATTAAAAAATGTAAAGAGGGTATGTCTCAAAAGAAAAATCAAAGGACAAAAGAATAAGAGAAGCTAAAAAAAAGATGAAAATATAAGAACCCCAAAAACAAAGAGGCCATGAGAGTGTGCAAGTCCAAATGCCACTACTATTTACTTTTTTGCATAATAATGATTGTGTGCAACTTGTTATTCATGCCACAATCCATGGTAATCAAACTATTTAATCTTGGTTATTTCATGTTTTAAATTTTATGTTTATAGTTAGAAAATAAAATATGACCAAACAGTGTAATCTTGGCAGATCATTAGATAGGTAGAGTGAATAAAAAGAGCTCATCAATTTAATCTGAGCTCCTTGGATGATATAAGGCTAGAATTAGATAGTTTAGTTTGTAAAGAAACAAAAAAAAAGATTGATAAGGGTTTGCTAGCCTAAATGCACTCTAATAGAGTGAAGAAAAAATGGTAGGATGAGTAAGTGGGTAAGTAGTAGAAAGGTTGCAGAAATATCATGTGATTACATAAAAGCACTTATGTCATTGTTTTAAATGAATCTTTTCAATATGCATAAGTAGTAAACAAAACAAATACAATGGTTCACAATATGGTTTATTTAACATCCTCTCCTTCATTTCACCCCTTCACTTCACTAATTTCCCATAAATAAGTTTTAGTATTTAAATCCTACAAGTCAAAGGGGCTCAAAGCATTTATCTGACTTTTGGAGGGACCGGACCCTCGCTTAATGACTTAGGGGAACAAGTACTAGAAACCCCTTTCATAAAAACACACCCCCCTTCATAAAATTCCATTTTCCCTCATAACCTAAGAAAATCCCTTTTTCCTAAAGTTTAAACAACATTTACCTGGGAGACATGACTCACCCCCCATGTAAATCCTATTTTACTAAAAAAACCCACCAAAAGATTTTATCCCAAGTATAAATCAAAATGCGCAATCGCATACACTTTACCCTTTTTTACTTAGGAAAACCCACTCCGCCATCATTTTCATATTAATTAACTAACTCTATTATATAAATCCATTATAACCTTTTTCCTATAAATAATTAAAACCCTATATAGAATATTCCAACCCCTTAGTTTTAATAAAAACTAATATAAACTACCCCTTATCCCGCTATAATTTCACTTAATTTACCTACCCCCGGTAAAATTTAAGTTAATCCTGCGTCAGCCTCACCCGACTCCCTAATCTCTTATTAAAGCCTAGCCTGATCACTTAACCCTAGATTAGTCCCTAAACTAATCTCGAACCACCATAATTAAATCCCTGGGCCCCCCATCGACCCCCGTCATTTCCCCTACGTAGCTTTGCCTCCCAACTACCATTGATCATCCCTCCCTCACATCCAATGGTGCACAATCATATTGGTCGTACCTGATGGCTGAACAATGACCGCCTGATAAAGTGGTTTTCCTCCCGGCCCCCAATGCTACGTGTCAGACGATGTATGGCATCAGGTGACCCCTCCCGAATACCGTCTGCACCACAAAAGCGGTGCGACAACCCTCTAATACCGCTTCCCCACCGTTTTGATAAACCGCTTGTCCTCCATAAATATTAATTTCGCGCCATATTTCAAAAGTTCACTCGTTAAAGTTTCAAACTCTGAGAACCCATGTTTTCTTGCTTTTGCCAGTTTCATAGTCTAAAACCGTAAAATCCTCATCACCACCTGGAACCTCCGCGATTGGATTTCACCTCCAAATTACTTCCAAAACATTGCCCAGAGACTTTTCCCAGGCATCTCTGCGCTAAAGAAGTTATCAATCCCCTTCCATGCAGACTAGCATTTTCTTAAATATTATTGAATTTTTCAGGTTATCAGCCGAAGACAGAGCTTGGATAAACAATTCTGATACTAGTCACAGAACCTATTTACTCCAAGATTCGACCAACCAAAAACCTATTAAAATTTGATATTCAGAAGAAAAAAAAAAGACCAATATACAGGAACAGAAGATGAAGATAATAACACACAGAACAAAGAAAGAAATCATTCCCACAGAGACATTAACTGTTAAAACAAAGGAACTAGAAAGAGTATGCAGTCAAAAGACAAATGGATCAAACATACAGAAAGTTGATCAATATCCATTACCATATGCTGATACATATAAAAACTAAATGATTTATTGTTGAAATACACAGTAAAAAGTTAAAATGAACAGTAAAGGTAAGAATACAGTGAAGGATATTGACAAGTCATCAAAGTAAAAGTGTATCAGATGAAAAAGTATCAATAAAAGTGTATCAGATGAAGGAGTATCAGTAAAAATGTATCAGATTGAAAAATCAAAGTGAAGATAGATGAAAACACAAAGCAAAAATGGTACATCTTCTAAAAATTTCTTGTTTAAGTCATAAAACTGTAAAAACTATTGTGGCCAATCCAAGATGCATTTTGAGAAACTGGAGGAGGTTTGTGTTCTTAAAAGGCCAATCTGCAAAAACCTATCTCACTTTTTACACAGGTATTACAAAACAAGAGATAAATGCATATCTTCAAAGCCTATTTTTCGGACTGTGCAAAGTCTTGTTTTTGACATCTTTTTGTAGAGAATATTGTGAACAACTGGAGCTGAATTTTGGAAAACTGATAGAGATTTATCTCAATAACATACTTATATAAAATAACCTCTTTCACTTTTTAAATATCTATCTCGGATTGAGATATGCAAGGATATCATTGGAACCTGATTTTGTAGCATTTCTGGGGTAGAATGCACAAAGGAAGGAGGTAGTTAGTGACTTGGAAGCCTCATCATCAATTAAGAGTTGCTATCAAATTCTACTTTCTCTTCTTTGTCACCCTCAATCCATAAATATAGTGCCAAATAGATTCATCAGTTTTGAGTGTCCTTTATTTAAGTTCTATTAATTTAAAATAGTTTGAGATATTTGAAAAACCAATCTTGATATTTTTTCAACATATTTCAGTTTAAAATTTGTATAAATACTTTTTCATTTGAAGTATTTTAGGGTGGATTCTTAGACATTTCTATAGACTTCTTAATCGAAAGACTGTAAGCCATTGGAGCATTAACTGAGCCAGCAAACTAGATTGATGAATAAAGACAAGACACTTCACTAGATTCATGTGTAGTGCGAAGTACAGACAAGTATTTTCTCTTATTTTGTTATCTTTCTTTAAAAGTTTTCCCACAATCTTTAATGTATTTGAAATATGAATGCTATAATATGAAATGATATCTCAGAATTTGCTTCATTGCACTCTGTTTTAACTATTATGCATTTTAATGTTTTCTGCTAATTATCTAAGTTAAGGAATTTCCTATTGCTCCTTAGTTTAGGTAGTCTCCCTTTGATCTATAGCAAAGGATTCTTAATTGTCCTTTGTTCATGATTATCCTCTGTTCCTCATTTTAATCTCGGTTTGAGAATTCTTAAGTGCTATCTCACCCTGGTTAATATCACTTCAACCATCCAGCCCAAAGACCTATGCTTCACTCTGCTAGCTTGCCCTTTGAATACTCCCTTTAGTGAGTTAATTCCAGTTTTGCTGCCCTTCTTTGACTCCATAGCCAAATGGTCTAGATACATCAATCTATCCATTTGTTTTAAAGATTCCACCACCACAAATCACCTGAACTTTAAGAACTAGCCTAATATCCCAGTAAAAACAAAGCTAAATCATATAGAGAGAGCACTCTTTGGACTTAGGTTGGCTAGAGCCTAAGCCTAAAAGTGGTTAGTGGTTACCCCAGTGATCTCCTTCTTTAACCTTGGGAAATTACTGGGTGATAACGCTTCCCAATATAAACATGAAGATGTAAAAATGCGTCTATTTGTCTTTTCTTTAGAGGGTGATGCTTTGAATTGGTTTCATAATTGTCTTGAAAATTATTTCGCTTCTTTACAAGACATCATCAATGCTTTTAAAGATAAATATGGAGATCAAGGTGGCTCACCTTGTGCCCCTAGTACTATGCAACAGGATGAAAATAATATTGTAAAGGATCCAAATGTCAATGAAATATTTCAAGACAATTCTCCATATCAAAATGTTCCATCCACTTGTACCATTGTAGGACGAATCCATGATAGTGGAAAAACAGGAACAAGTTTTCAAATCAGTGTTAAGGGATAATGATAAGCATCTTATAGAAGAACTAAAGCAGTTGGTTAAAAACATGCAATTCAGTCAAACGCAGCTGGTAAAAAATATGGAGTTTAATCAAGAAAAAATTATAGCTGGAAAGATGTGATAAGGAGATGAAAATCATGAAAATTAAACACTCTGATCACGTAGCCACTATAATATAAAAGTATGCTTAGAATATGGAGGCTATGAGAACTGACATGCAGAGTCATCATGAGAAAGGAATGACTTCCATGCAAAACTATTTACTTGTCATGAGAGAAAAACATGCTAAGGAAATGGAAACCATGAAATCTAATCATGACAAAGAAATGAGCTATATGCAAAATTTCTAGATGACCATAAAAGCAGATAATGACAAAGTAATAAACGATATGGAAGCTGGTCAGATATGTCTTCGGAATAAGATACTGAACATGGAGGAAAACCATGCCAAGGAAGTCAGTGTTATGAAGGTTGAACACTCTAGCCTGATGGAGGCCATAACAATACAGGTACAAAAATTTCAGCATCGATTAGAGGGTGAAAGAAACAAGGAAATGTCAATATATCATAAGCCTCCCTATCTACTGCAACAAGATCCATCTTATTATGATGAGATAATTTGTTCAATTGAAAAGTGGCTAATTAAAGGTGACCGAATAAAATGGAAATTAATAAGAATCAAGTTGATGCTCGCATGATTAATCCACCAGTCAAGTTATAACTCATGACACCTATGAGACTGTTCCATCATTCTTGACAGAGCAGATGCAAAATGAAAAAAGACATGTCATGCATATCTTACATACTTCATCTAAGAGTTTTGAAGCAAAATGTTCCACATCATCAGTGATACATCCTTCCACAAAGAAAAGACACAAGAGAAAGAGAATGAGAAAGCGGTTTGATGCATTTGATCGCTGCAAGCAGCTAGATTTTCGAATAGGAAAAAGTCCTACCGTGTGCAAGATTGGACATGGCACATCCGAGAAACAGCTAACAGATTTGCCTGAAAGCAGGAAAATGCTCAACATGCAATACAATGAACTCATTTGATGCCATGGTGTATCTTTTATTATGGATTCTCACATTCCTTCGATGCAGCAACGTGTCCCCAAGTAGAGCCAGATGTTGACCACTACATGTCAACGACCCATAGCAGTGCACCCCCTTTTTTCGCAAAAGGGATAGTGCCCGATCGATGTGTTTGTGTTGTCCAACCTACATCATCAGCGTGATTATCATGTTATAATGTAAACCCATTCTGCATGTATATGATGTAAATCATCTCAGCAGATCCATCTCATGTATGTAATTGCCTAAGTAAACCTACTTTTCTGGTGACGACCTACATTCTGGAGGTTTTTTGTCTCACCAATCCATTCTCGGATGGTCGACAGAGTTTTCCTTCAGTCTTACCCCAAAGCTGGAATGGATTTTTTCACTAGGATCTTAGGCGAGTCCTAATGTTCTAGATCGAGTCTATGTAAAAGTGATTTGGGAATAATTCTAACTATTTGGCTAGGTTATTTTATTACAGATTGTTTGGTTTGTTGGATTATGTTTGTGTCGCAGAAATGGGTAGTCTGTGAGGATTTATTACAGATGGTTTTTCCCTCTTATGATGTAAAAAATATGAAAATTATGATGTAAAGTGTCTTGAGTGTTGGAAAAATAATTTATCCCTCATAGCTTAATTAATTGAATTTTCTGGCCAAAAAACTAATTAAAATCCTAAGCCAAAAGTTTAATTAAGTCTAAGTCCTAGGTAAATTTAAATTCTCCAAAGGAAAAATCGTCGGTCCTTAAAAATCAAATTTTAAAAGGCCTTGGGACTAAGGTAAATTAATTATTTTGCTAAATTTTAAGCCTTTGGGCCCTGGGAGTTAAATCAAAGTCAATTTTTTTTCGGAAATTAACACAAAATGTTTATTTTTGAGTTAATTAAAATGCATTTAATTGAAAATTTTGAATTTCCTCAAGAATTAGAAATTTCGAGGGATGAGATTAAAAGAAATTTTAATTCTCATCAACAGTCAAGATTGCTTTGACGAGAATCACTCGAACTAGCCGTTGGAGGATTTATCTTTAAATGTGAGGTCATTTGTTAGTTGATCCATCCGACTTTTGTGTCGTGTGCTAAGCAAAAAGCTCGTATAATTATTTTTGAATAATAAAGAAAGACTTTGGAATTAATCTTCCTCAGTGTTACTCTTCATGGAAATACTATAAGATGTGTCGTTTTCATGCGTAAATTTTTTTTAGTCATTAATGATAGTTTCTGAAGAGCGATTTGAGTGCAGGTATCTTGCTTAATCATTGGGGTTGAAGTGATAATTTAAATTGTGAATGTAATAGCAGGTATCTCTATTTATCTGAATTTTATTATCATTTTCTCACTTTATTTTGATGGTTAGGTTGAGTTTTGCAGGAAAATCTTGACTTTAGATCATTCGACGTTCGGGAAAGTTTTCAGTTGGACCAGCCAACTCCTGATCCATGTTTTCTAAGGAGCCCATCTTAATTTGAGCATGGACTTATCATAAAATTTTTATTGGTTATGCATGAAGGGTTTTTAGCTAAGCACCTCCTTAAAAAAAATAATAATAATAAAAATTAAAATTAAAAAATGTGCAAAATTGATTAATCTAGTTGTTGAAAGCCTTAGATTATCAAATCTAGGAGCGGAATTGGACTCACACTCATCGGATCTGATAGATCTATCATTCTTGTGCATAGATCTGTAAATTATTTTTGGTTTTCTGACTTGGGTTTCTGGGGTTTTATTTATTTCTTATATAGTTGAGTTCTGTGTGTTTTTGTTTTCAAGTACAAGTTGTAGATCTGAAGGTGAAGTTTGATTCAAAGTCAAATCTAGGCCTTGGAGGGTAAGATCTAACTTCAAAATCATTCTTTGCAGGAGCATCATTTTTGCAGTCCAAGGTTTTAAATTATTTTTTCTTTTATCTAGAAATAATTTTATAGGGTTTTCGCTGATAAATCTGAAGCATTAAAATACATTGGTGTGAAATGCATTTTTCTGGGTTTATCTTGAGTTTGGGCTACAGTTTCTCTGCTGCCTGCGGTTTTCTAACAAAAAATTTCAGATTTGTTTGCTTCCTGGGGTTTTCCAACAGAAATTTCGGATTTGTTTTGCTGCCCGATGTCTGTTATTCCTACCTCCATTGTACTAAACCCTGACTGCGTTCTCTCTTAGTTGCATCCTCCTATCCTCTTCTCCATACATTGTCCACTATTTTCCTTCATTAACCCGCAACTCTACGTTGTCCCATACACCTCGACCTGCAACAAATATTGTTGTCTGTCGACCACCTGCAGCTCCCTTTACGACTCCCTTGCTTCCTCCCTTTGTTGCATCTCTCCTGCAACGTACTGCCTCCTCCTCCAACGTGCCAGCTCCTCCCTCCGCACGTTCTACTTGCAGCCTTCGAACATTGCCTTTGTTGTCATCCCACGGTTTCAAACCTGCAACCCATGTCCATTCCATCCGTCGTTGCCTCCATCGCCCCTCATCCCTTCCACTGCCATACCTGCAAACAATCATTGCACCTTCAACCTCCTTCACCCACACTCCTCAAATCTGCAGTTATAGCCTCATTGTCTGCGTGTCCAACCATGTCGCCTTTCCAACCTACACAACAACAATCAAAGCCTTCGACCTTTCTTTTATTCATCTCATTTGTATTTTGTGTATGTTAGGGTTAGCTCCTTTTATTCATTTGACTTTCCCTTTTTTCTTCATTCGTTTTATGGTATCGTTAGGGTTAATGTATTTCTGTTTTCATTTGAGTTTCGATTTTCATTTTGTTTTACATTTTTCTTTTGTGTAGTGATATCTTCCGGAGTCATCGCATTCATGTTTTATTGTATCGACGTTTCGAACCAACCTCTGTGGTTCATCATCAAGATCAGATGTGTGAAAAGTCATAGATTGATGGGGCGATAAATAGAGGAGAGGGTAGTGATGGTAATGTATCGAGTCGACAGGTTTGATAATGTTACGAAATAAATTTAGTTTAATTAATTACATATTATTATTAGTTTTTATTTATTTCTATTAAATGTTTATATTTTTATTGATGATTATTAGGTTATTTGATATTTGTATGTTTATTAGTTTATTAATTAATACTAGATTGGGTTAACTAAGGTTTAAATAAAATTATTTGAATTTAATCTTAATCAAAAAATTTAGGGATTGAAAGAGTACAAGGATTCTTGATTAATGTTATTTATTCAAATATTATAATGTTATTGTACATTAACTAAAAGTTTTTGTATTAATTAGTTTTGTTGACATTAATTAATATTAGATTGTGTTAACTAAGGTTTAAATAAAATTATTTGAATTCAATCTTTAAAAAAATTAGGGATTGAAAGAGTACAAGAACGGGTTCTTGATTAATGTAATTTATTCAAATATTATAATGTAACACTATAATATTATAATTTGGGTTAACTAAGGTTTAAATAAAATTATTTGAATTTAATCTTAAAAAATTAGGGATTGAAAGAGTATAAGGGTGGGTTCTTGATTAATGTTATTTATTCAAATATTATTATGTAATATTATAATATTATAATTTGGGTTAACTAAGGTTTAAATAAAATTATTTGAATTTAATCTTAAATTCAAGAGGTTCAGACAGTTTCATTCTACACTCAAAAATTTAGTTGCAGCTAATATATGGAATAGAAAAAATTGGAACAACTTTCTTCCTTTATTTATTTGTATCTTATAATATCATACACACAAAGGAGGGAGCAATTGAACCTAGGAGTGAGTCCCCCTCAAATTACTCGTCAAAGAGGAAGTTTGAATTTGCTGCTTGGTTCAGAATTATCAACTCCAATAAATGTCACAATATGACTGCTAACAAAGAGAAAATAACACCATGCTAACCAGAGGTAATGTGTGTGACTTTGCCACTCGTTCCAGCACAAATACTTCTTTCATTAAGTTAGAATTGAGTCCAGGGCTAGCTCCCAAACTAGTGGTTCGTATTAGACCAACTCCAACAGAGTGAATAGAGTGATTTTTGTTGTCAATACAAAGGGAGCTTGACCTTGAGTCTCCCACAACCACCATGCACAAGCCAAAAGGATAACACATAGCACAGAAAATGACATTCAATCTAGTTATGTCACTGAGCATGCCATATAGCCCCGCACAAACCAGAAGTGTAACACATAGCCTAGAAAATGGTATTCAAACTGGTCATGTCACTAAGTATGCCATACAACCATCAGCCTCTGCTTTGCTACCAATATGCAACCCAGGTAACCAATAAATTAGTCCAACATGGAGGTAAAGAGTGGCTCTAATTGTGTACTCGAGCTACTTAAACATTGAATCAAACCACTGTTTCTTTCAACCAACCACCATGATAAGAACAACTAGAAGCTCAACCTCTATACTGACTATATACTTTAGCTTCCAAGACTCAAATTGTTGGTAGCTTCTTCATCTGCAAAGTGATATAGAAAATACCCAATAAGTTTCTAAAAGCAACGATAACACAAGAATACCTCACTATTTGTCTGAAATCTTATTCTCCATTGAGCACACTGGCAGACTTTGAGTGATTTCACTCTCTAATCCCAAACTAGGCTGTCTAATTTCAACACCGAAGTCTGCTATGGCGGCTAGGGTTCCAAACCCTAAGTTTTCTTCTTCAACTCTCTCCAAGATTTTTTTCTCCAAACTCACAAATGCACGAATGAGGAGAGTCTCCTCATTTTCCTTATTTTATGCATTTAGGATTGCCTTTTCACCTTCCCTTCTTTATTAAATTCACTTACCTTTTCCTTCCAATTAAATATTTAAAATCATTTTTCCCTTCTTTAATTAATAAAGTGACTTTATAAACTAATTAAAGTCACTTTTAACGCCGAAAAATGCTTAATTCGACTTTGTGGTCACACTAACCACCCAAAGCTCCTTTTTATCATTTTGCCCTGTAGATCCTTTCGCCCCGATTCTAATGAGTTATTACACTAAGGTGTTTCTCCAAGTAATCAGCCCGAAACAACACCTTAAGCATAATTAATTAAAATATGCTTGGTAATAACACCATTTTATGAAAATTGTCAAAATGCAACAAAACAGCGAGCAAACCGTGCAGAATTGATCTTAATGATGAAATATGGTAAGCAATCCTAGTCGGACCCATAAAACTCCTCTAAACCTTTCGGGCCCACAAATGGAGTAATCCTGCTCTTATAACTAGGTTGACACAAACTCTAGAAAACCCTCCTAACCACCTCGCCAGGTAATCCAAAATTTGGTGACATTACAATCTCCCCTCCCAAGATTGCTTGCCCTCAAGTAATGCCATCACATGTTGCCACTCCACAAGCTAATCCAAGTGAATAAAAGGGTCCTAAACCATCATATTCATCATGAAGCATCTCTCGCTCCACTCACTCCCAACAAGGAATAGACACTAGAGGCCCTCTGCATACTGCCAATAAGTAGAGCATCTCAAAAATGTGAAATTCTGATGAACTCCTCAAGAAGTTGCTCTATCAGAAAACCAATCCCGTACACCTCACATGTGAACTCGAGAAAGCAATAAAACTCCTGCTAAGAAGGGTCCTCGTCCATGTGAACTAACCCATGCCTTCTCCTCTAATACCATTAATGAATCATTGAGAAGTGAAATCCTCTCCACCAAAATGAAGTCCAATGGAAGATCTGATTGTTCTCCCCCCGTAAAGGCCAGCTCACCCATAATGGTGGCTGAGTTGTCAACCCTCTAATGTCGGGTCCCTATTAGTTTTTGGTAGCATCGAAAGTTCTCTAGCCTTGAGAATTGATGGAGAGGTTAAGGCACATGAGTTCTAAAGAACCCAAAAACCGTTTGGTGAAATTTCACCTAGATTGTATTTTAAAAAATAAGTAATATTTTTAATGGGTTCCTAAGTCTAATTTTAGGGAAATTAAAATATTAATATGTATTAACCAAAATATGGGTGAGAATGATCTAGAAGGTGGATCAAGTCATGTTTTAATCTTAGTCGTTCATTAGAGACTCAATCTTGGTCGTTGAAGACTCAACGAGAAAAGTATAAAATGGAGGCTTGGGGTTCATTTGGGTACACACGGAGAGATTGAGAAAATTGATTTTCTGAGGTGAAAAGTTCTCAAGGGAAAATCGATTAGGGATATCTTGCAGCTGAAGGGTAGAGGGAACCTAGGAGAAGGACTTTCCAGAAAATACAGAATAGAGAGGTGCAAAGAGCTTGTAGAGAGGCAGCGCAATAGCCCGGAGAGCTGACACATAAAAGTTGAATGTCACAGAATCCAAAACAACAGAAACTGTCAAGAACTGTTGGAATAGCCGAGAGAGTTGACGCAGAGGGAAAAGAAGGTGACACAGGGTTGATGCAAAGTCAGCATAAAAATAGCCTGGGTTAACCAGTCTTGTGTTAGATCAGCGAGAATTCTGTTGGGTGAAGTGAGGTAAAACTCACTCAGATTTTCCGCCAGTATTTTCTCTATAAAGGATTGCTAGATGAGCATCCTAGATTTGTATTCAGATATTTCTCCTGCGTAATAATAAACCCTCAGAACTACTACACCAGGTTTCCCACATTAGGCTTTTCTGGGGACTGTTGTGTCCAAAAATAAGTGTCTTATGTATCTTGTTCTTTGCTCTATTTTCTGTTTCATGAGATCAAATATTTAATTAGTGTAGGATGTAGAAGTAATTTGCTTCAGTATTCAAAAGAATAACTTGATGAATGCAATTTAAAAATCAAGTTGGTGAAGTAGATTCAGATTTGTTGCAGTAGAGGTTCCTCAAGGGTAGGAATTTTCACAGTCCCATGCTAATCCAAAAGGAAACTTCCCAGATGTCATTACACCCCTCTGATCATAAATAATTGTTGTGATGAAGTACTGCTAATTGTTGGCGCCCATACATGCCTCATCATTAATCCATGAATGCAAATAATAAATGGACATCATGTATCATGAATTAATATGATGCACGCTAAACTGTCCTGCTCCTGCCTAATCACACAATAGACTATGTTATCCAATATCCTAGTGATGTACCTAATTATTGCCTGGAGCCCACACGCCTTCCTATAAAATAGGCTTGCCATCCACTATGTCCCATGCTCGTACAATGGCTCGAAATGTCCTGCTAAAGATGTGTCCTGCAACTCTCTCTTGAACATTTCCCTAAGTGTGTACGCAGGGGTGGAACATACACTGCCTCTACAATGGGTCATGCCATCCCTAGTACTGTATCTATCAGCTCGCGCTCCAACCATATGCCTCAACTAGGAAGTCATTCTCTTGTCCAAGCTGCATTGCGATGTTGAAAAGTGTGCAACAAGAAATGCTAAATTTAGAATGTGCTAAAAATAGATATGCTAAAAACAGCGTGTCTAAAAATAGTAGTTTGGCCAGTGAGATCATTGGCCACATTGGGTGAGAGGTGAAATTGCTAAAAATAGAAAGTTCTAAAAATAGCATTTCTGGGTCTCTTCCTATTTATAGCAGTCCCTAGTCTATCTATAGGA
>APFE030400325.1:531201-621038 GCA_000404065.3 Pinus taeda | reverse complement strand
GCAACTCCCTGCAATATGAGTTTGCCCGATATCAATATATTATACAATCTTCACTTTTACAAAGTATAGGCTAAGTCCTTGGGAAACCCCAAATTTATACTTAGCCAAATTTACAACTTCGGCAAACTCGGTTGCCCAGCTCTTCGGCACCTCTGCACGGTCGCCGCATGACTCACCAACCCGTCGTTCACCTCGTCGCACGTTTTCACTCGGCTCGCACTTCATTGGTCATCAAACGCCCAAACCGTGTATACCTGCCCACACGCAGTCCCACTTGCCAACCCTTGGCAAACGCCCAAATCGTGTGAAACAACACGTAATACCGCCTGCCCAACTCTACAACCTCCGGTTCCAACTTTCGTCTCCACCGTTCTGTCGTGCACGGTGCGCCCTCACCCAGTCGCCCGTCCGCACGCCTTCACCGTGTCCACCAACTCTCCTCCGTGCACACTTGCACGACGGGCGGGCGCTCCCCGAGTCACCCAAAACCCGTGCCAAGTCGTCACACAAAGTCGGGCGCCACACACCCGTGCACGCCCTTCTCCAACCGGCAGGCGACCCTGCCCACGCCTTTCACCCAAGACCAAGATGTGCGTTCCTCCGTGCGGCTTCGCCCAAGAACGGGCGCATCACCAATCTGCGCCCTCCTTCTTTTGCTGCGCCTTCACCTTTCCACGCACTTCTCTTGTTGAGCGATGAGCGATGTTGGATTGTTGTTCAAATGAGCCAACGCAACACACATATATATGCGTTGGAGGGGAGGTCATGGCTTGCCCAACTGACCTCACCCACGCCATTGCTCCATCGCGAAAGCCCCTAAGTTACCAAGTCGGCGTCCATGTATCCTCCACGCCATATAAACAAGAGCTCTCCTCACAAATGTGCATAAGTGTCATCGCATGTTTGGAGAAGCTCGCACTTTCCACCGTCGCACTTCATGCCGGAGCGTGTGGTAAGAACTGCAGGTCCTTACATAAGGCATCCAACTGCCTCTGTAATCATTCTGGAGATGAGGAGAGGAGGACCACGTCATCAACAAAGAGTAGAATAGATATCATGACTTGGTGGAGAAGGCAACGATCAGTGTCTTGGATATGCCCATGTAGAAAAGTCTCCAACTCATCAATATAGATCCCAAACAGGGTTGGGGACAATGGACAACCTTGTTTAACCCCAATAGTGCTTCGGATGAAATTAAACATCCCATGAACCATGTGAAGGCGACCAAGGACAGACTCATATATGCGTGTAATAGTTGTTAATAGGGTCGTCGAGATGCCAATATCTCTGAGTCTTTGGAGTAAGGCTTCCCTCGGAACAGAGTCAAAAGCTTTCTGAGAATCTATGAAACAACAGTAGACTTTCGAAGAGCGATGTCGTGCCTCTTCAATCACGACTCAAAGGGTGAAGATGTGGTCAATGGTTTGATGAGTTGGTCGAAAACCTGCTTGACCCCTAGCTCTGAGTTGTCTTTGTTGAAGGTCACTGGAGAGCTTCCTATGTAGAACAATAGCATACAACTTCGAGAATGTGTGGCCCACTGATCAGAAAATGATCCTAGATGACTTTTCACTCAAAAATGAAAGTCAAAGGATGCTTATGAAAATAGTCCCATTGCATAGATCTTTTCGATCTAAATTTAGTGCAATCTGAATGGGCTAAACGAACTTCAGATGAAGAAGTTATTGTACAAAGAAGTTTGCCCATTATCCTTTGAAAAGGAGGCAAATTCTTATAAAAATGGCCTAAAAGGCTCATTGAAGAAATCGCATCGGAAGGGTTAAAAGGAGGACTTAGACCAAAGGCGGAAGGATTCCCCCGAAAGCGATCTCCGACATATCGCATCGGAGTTAGGCCTACATGCGATATCGGAACCCCGAGTGAGACGGATTGCGATCGGCCGATCAGCGGATCGGTGGTCGGCACAGTCAAAGGGAAGACCCCTGGGGCCATTGCGACAATGATATTGCGATATGCCGATATAGCGATGGGGCCGATAGTGATACGCCGATATCAGTGATTGGTGATTGGCGATTGGTGATCCCCAATACAAAGGGCCAATGCACATCGCGATTGCAACTTGCGATAAAGCACGGACCCGATGGAATTTATGGACGTGATGTCATAAATTTTGAAATCTGGAATGACGGGATTTCTATGTATTTCCCGAGTATTGGGTTGTTTTGGCCTATGCCATGCGATAGCAATATGCTATAAAGCACAGACCTGAAAGGGATTATAGATGCGACTGTATATCATTTGAAATCTGGCTTATGCGGATTTTCTATGTATTTCGTGTGTTGGGTTTTTGGTCATACGCAATGCGATTGGCGATATGCGATAAGAAAACAAACCCGATAGGTTTATAGATACGGTTCCATTCCAGTTGAAGTCCGGTTTTTGCGCCCGATAGTGTATTTCCATGTATATTCTCCGTGTATTGGAAATATGGTTATTTCACGGATTTTGTCCTGGAAAGAGGTCATCGATTCCTTTGTAACTGTCCCTGTTCTAAAAATCATTGTGCCACGCTATAAGCGGGCGCTTTGTAACAATGATGCGTTGTAACAAGAATGCGTTATACGCAGAGAGCCACACAGCCAGATGGCCAGTCGCAGAGCCACAGAGCCAGAGAGCCAAAGGGCTAGTCGAAGAGACAAAGGGATGATTACACACAGAGAAACGGACAGGAAGCCACAGAGCCGGAAGGATGCCTCACAAAAGCCAGGGAGCACGATTAACAGAAGGAGGTTTTTTTGAAGTCGCTTGGAGGTCAAGTGAAATGAGAAGCTCGTGAGAGCCAGAGCCAGAGCCAGAGCCAGAGCCGAGATAACAGCAAAGAGATCAAATGATCCAGTTGTTGCTGGTGGCTGATGTGTGCTGAAGACAGAAGGAGTTCCAGGGACAGTAAGAGAATTCTGAGGGAGTTGGTACAAGCTAGAGCTCAAGATAGCTCAGAGCGCTGATTGAAGGAATCTAGTCCAGAGAAGCCTAGATTTGTCTACGAAGTATGGACAGCCAGCGAGATAAGATGGTATTCTAAACCCATAGGTTCAATTGTAAACCAATGGAGTTAAGTGTGGAACTTATAAAAGAAAGATTACCATAATCCCAGAGAGCCTAGTCGAGTTGATTAGAGCTCAAGGAGACATAGCCCAAGATATTAGGGTGAACTCCATATTATATTGTTGTCTTATGTGTTTGCTTATTTGCTACTTTTATTTACTGTTGTCTGAGTTTTATTTCGGCAAAAGCAAATGAACTCAAAACACATTAACAACTAAAGTACAAACACAAGCATACATTGTTATGAAACAGCGCAAGAAAAGGATAGAAAAGATAGATCAACGCCTTAGAATTCAGCCTCTTCGAGGGGGCAACCTCATTTACATTACATCAATAAACAATTCTTGGATGATACAAATGAAAAGACCTCCTTTCTTTATATAGGAGTCTAAGGGGTCATAACATAATCAGAGCCGACATAACAATAATAATGTAAGGGCACAATAATAACAATAGTGGGCTTCTATGGGGCACAATAGCAACAATATGGGCACTACATGGGTACATCAATATAATAAGTGGGTTGTACTAATAACAATAAGGGGTTACACTAGAAGTATAGGGGCCTAGAGCTCAAGGAGACGTAGCCCAAGATATTAGGGTGAACTCCATATTATATTGTTGTCTTATGTGTTTGCTTATTTGCTACTTTTATTCACTGTTGTCTGAGTTTTATTTTAGCATAAGCAAATGAACTCAAAACACATTAACAACTAAAGTACAAACACAAGCATACATCTATTTCAAGTTATTTATTCTGCAAATTATCAATCATAAGCATAGGTCTTGTGAATATTCAAGCTTTGGAGTGGGAGAGGTTCTTGTAAGCTGACAAGAAGTCTTTAGGTCCCCATTTTAGATCACCCACCATGATCGTTTTGCAGTTATTAGGATTTGAGCTGGAGCCTGATTTGTGGATCGGATGGATGATGTAGTGTGACCATACCAGTGGAAAACCTTCATAGACTACATGGTTGAAAAGATCAGCCAAGTAACTAACCAAAGCACAGAAACTGTGTTTAAAGAACTTTGCTTGGTAGCCTTCCTCATCGGCTGCTTTGCTGTTGTTCATCTCCCAAATGGCCTCTCTAATATCTTTGTCTGAGAATAGGTAACAGGAACAGGGTGGGGAGGTAACATGAACTTGGCCTTGCCCTGGAATATCATAAAGGTTGGAAGTGTGAGAGAACATGGATGTAGGGTCGAGGTTAGATGGAAGAGGGGAGCGTCGGGGAAGGATTATATGCTAGAATTGTTTAGGGGAGTGGGCAAGGAGAGCAGAAAGTTCCTGTCTTCTATGAGAGATAAAGAGTCGTTTCTTGCGACGAAGGAGATGATGGTAAGAAGTTTTGGGGTTAGGGTAGAAGGGTTGAGAGTGGGTGAAATCATATCGAAGTTCTCGATGTAGAGTCTTGCATTCGTCATCGTACCATTTGTTCATGGGGCAAGATCCAACTTTTCGAGAGGTGGAAGTGGAACGAGTGGAGTGAGGGAAGGATTTGAGTGTTGCTTCCCAAATGGCAGATGAAAGACGGGTGTATTTAGTGGAAGCATAATCAAGAAAGGAGAACTGGGTTTTTGATGGGAGAATCTTGTGTAGGGTAAAGGAGAAGATGTCAGGGTCGCATTTGTCAAATCGAAAGGTGGTAGACCGCGAGGGGAAGGATGGGGTGGAAGGGGAGGGTCAAACTGGAGAGAGAAGGAAAGAAGTGCATGATCAGCAAGGGGGATGGGGGAGACCAAGAGATCGCGAATAAACTGAAGAAAGTTCTAGCTAGCGAGGACATAATCAACTACACTTGCACCCCCACCATATGGCCGACATGTGAAAAAGCGAGTCAAGGAAACATGGAAGACCATTTAGAATTAACAACTCCTATGATTCCCCCAATTGCAATAGATGCTTATCATAAACTGTTGTGGGCCCCAAAGCATCATCTGACATCTGGTGAAGCCCAACTAAATCTGGATCTATCCCCTAGGTACAAAACACGTCCTTTGATTGATCGTGGAGAGGGATATGGAGATCTCTAGTACGAGCATTGAAGTCACTTAGGAGGATGACTTCCCCAACAATAGAGTATTGGGTGATGCTGGTTTACAAGTCTATAAAGGTGTCCCCATTTGAGCCATTATGGATGGAAAATGGTGAAGAGGCTGGGGGAAAGTAACAGACTGCAATGTAGATGTCCCTCGGACAAGACACTCCGATGCATTGTAAGATCAGATACAATTTTTAACATCTGATGTAGTTATCTTGTTTTTCATTGTCATGTGAGAAGCATTTTAAAAAATGAAACTGGAATTTAAGGAGATTCTGAAAGGCTTTTTCTATGCCAAGTTATATACAGTTCTAAACAGCTCTTTTAGTTCTTTCGAAGTTGAGGATCATGTATACCTTTCCATCAAGTAAAATATTTAATTCATGGTCAGGACAACGATTGAAAAGAATACCTTCCTGAAATCGTCGTCCACTCTCTTTTTGTCTAGATATGCTGTGATGCATTTATACCGTGTAAACACATGCATCAGAATTTATAGACTAAGTTTTGAACTAAAACCCCAAGCTTTTCTATGTAGTAGCCATCTTCATCGCATATCAAAAAGCATGACAAAATCTCAACCCTCAAAATCTTTCAAAATCTATTGGTACTCTACTTTCATTTTCATCTAGTGGTCTTTGCTGTTGGCATATGGTTGGAATACGAGTCTTCATTTCTGTGATTTTCTGTATTGGTTTCATTAGGTTAAAGCTGTTTTTTATCCAAACCGGTTGTCACTGATTTTAGGCTTCTGTTTTCTTATAATTTTAGGGTAATGTCAATCTCTAATTAGGTTGTTCGTGCACATCATGTAGTAAGCATCCAAGTCTACAACCCCAATTTTCTATATATGTCTATTGCTCAGTCCCCAATAATTAGCAATTGCTAACCATTGTTACAGTGTTCTAAACGGCAAAATAAATTGTTCTTTTGTCTTTGGAATTGTTCTTCCTTTTCAATCTCAATTGCCTGCTGATCCTACCCAGTGACTATTTGGTAGCATAGAATTCCAATTATCTACTATCCTTGCATAAACTATCTGAGTGAGATTTTTGTTTGCTTCTATTGGTTGCTCGTGGTGAGGACTACCTCACTAGGTCCCATGATGAGAATCATACATTTTTTCTGAGGTTGCCAACACTATTCCTATATGCTAGGATTCACCAAGCTGAGTGAGGGATATTCATTAAAGTAGTATGGTTGCGGTTGCTTTGTATCTAAAAGGAATAATTAGTGGAGTAGCTTCAAGATAACAATCAGCACCTCACATAAACATGCATTGGTTTCCAAAGATGGCTTCTTAAAAGGTAGCATTGATGTGGAAATTTTGAGAATCATTGCTAAATGCAGAAGTTAGAAATTTCAACTCAATTTTGAGGTTCCTTGGACCTATTTCCTGTGAACTTTCAACCTTAGGGCTGAATCTGAAATATAAATTATAGCAGTATATATTTCATTTCTGCCAACCAATTATGCAAGGGAGTTTAAAAAAATAACACCACACAATTGGACTTCAAGAGAAATATGTTTCCAGTGCTTAGGGCACAAATTTCAACATATATCAGTCCTGAAAATTACTTGATTATAGCAAATTTAGTACAGTCATAATTGTTCATGAGAAATAAGAAGACCAAAGAGCTCTAGAAACTACTCATTCACTATGAGAATATGTACTAAAAATCATATTTGCAAGTACGCAATGTTTGGACAAGAAAGTACACTTCATATATGCATAAGAATGAAGCTATAAATAGATACCAGCAGTATATCACATGCCAGTACAAGATAGTCCTTCAAGCTTATCACGAGCTAGGACTTGACAGTTCTCTCCAAACCCTAACTAGGGCATTCCACCATCAATAGCAAAGCCTAACCAACATTACAAAGGCCTACCAAGGCATCTCACCAAATTATCTACTCACACTTAAGGCTCTACAACAAGCTAGTATTAACATCAAGAAACCCACCCTTGATCTTTTACCAAGCTTGCCTCACACAAAGTCTCCAAGGAAGGTGTTCCAAGTCACTTTTAGGGTTTCTTTGCTACAAACCTAGGTCCTTCTCACAAGGAATCTAACATAGCACATCAAGTCTCCTCTAGGTTTTGCCTCTCAAAAACCCTAGTACCTTCCTCCCTCCCATAAAGAAAAGTTAATCTTCAAGACATAAATGATATGAATTCTTACATGCCCTAGGACGAGATGATACAACTAAAAGATTTTTCCTCCCTGTATAGAGAATAGGTAATGGAGGTTGACTATGATAAAGAGGACAAGAACAACTACTTCAGCTAATCTAACTAAACACTAGCCAAGTCCACCTATAAAGTGTTGAGAAATTAAGGGCAATTTTAATTATTCAATTTCTCTTAACTATGATAGTTGCTTGAGATATTACTTCTTTAGATTCTGCTTCTTATATATTATTATCTTCAAATAGTTACCAAAACAAGAAGATCAAGATACACATGTACACAAGATATTGGCACCAGGCTAGGGCAAAAACCTCTCCTAAACTTGAGAGGAAAAACCCTTTGAACTCTTTCTTATAGAATCTTTATTGAGAAATTACATGACCCAAACATTGAATCATAAATGTCTTCAACATCAAATGACAATACCTCCAAACATGTACCCAAACATACTGTATATTTCTGCAGTGGATTAGGTTTGTAGCATGAGCATGACAATCTGCACCAACAATCTCGAATAGGCTCTTCTAGCCTCTCTCTATCCTCGCATTTCATAAAGATCCTTCATACTTCGATAGAGCGATGCTTAGGGCTTCTTAATGCAACAATAGTGACTATCCAATACAGCGAGAACGTAACTCTTTTATTTCAGAGTGTAGTCATATATGAGAGTAGGGTTAGGGCTCCTCTAGCTCTACGATACCTTCAACCTTTTTGGCTGTGATCTTCTCCTTGCATCTGCGGCTAGAATAGTCCTTCAACCCGACCACATAGTCATGAAACGTGAAGCCCTAGTCCAGATCAGATTGTTGTATGGGAGAGCAGATTTGTTGATATCTTTGCATGAGGGAACAGACCTTAATTGTTGCATCTACCCTTCCTTTCTTCGACCCTTACACTGTTGCTTCTCTTCGTGAGTTAGTGAGTGTGAATGCGGATTGAGGAGCCAACATAGCCTACATATAGCCTTTCCCTCTCATCTATTGAGCCGACATGAACCTAGATCAGGCCGACGTGAATACAGAAGGCTTCCATAATTTCTTTGAGCGGTTTCCTTGCAACAATTCCATGGGTACATGTTGGAGTATGTCATTGATGATCTAGAAGGATTCGTGACTTACATCCATTCCATTTACATGAACAATAATACATGATTGTCTTCATTTTACATGACTTATCTAGGGCTCTCAATTGGAGCAAAAACTTCTTAAGCATGAACCCACGATTCAAGCAACAATTAAATATTTCTTTGATACAAAAATACATTGTTACAATATTTGACATGATGAAGACCGAACCTAGTTACACTATTTTCAACACTCCCTCTTAACTAGGGAGGTATTCATATATACATGGCACATGGACATTCTCAATACAAGAGTTCTCATAAGCAAAGAGTCGAATTAGTTATCCATTTGTTATAGCATCATTTCAACCAACATTGTTTCCATATAGAAAGGCCTTGACTAACAACTCTATCTCTCAAATAGAACAAAGCACACAATGTTGGTGAGACCAATGATTGATAGACACGCATCATCATTGTCTCTCTTAGGGTCATACCCACCTGGGTGTTCTCCGAGTATGACCTACTAGGACTATTCTCATCTTGGTTTCCCAGCCCTCAAGAATATCGGTCTTCTTTCCCACTCTTGTCTTGGATGCCCTACCACATCCTCAAAGAGTGTCAGATGCCAGGTGATTACACAATCCTCCATTCTTTCTTCCAAATTGAAGACAAGAATGTCGTGTCCAACTCTCCCTCTTAACCACAGACAAGTTCCAACTTTCTCTTCACTCAGAAACTTGCTCGAGTTCCTTTACTTATAGGAACTACCTAGAGCTCCCTCTTACCCAGGGACTCTATCATAAGTGCTTTATAGGGTCTTTTAGTTGGCTGATGTTCCAAGACTTCGATGTCATCAGTTTTTGTAGTGTTCAGCCATCCATTACTTTCCTCTGTCATGTCATCCCGGAAAGTATCCTCCTTGGCTTTACATCTAGGACGTCCCTCGTAGGTCCATCTATCTTCAGCTTTTTCTTAAACGGTGATTCACAAGGTACATAGTAGTGACATCCTTCACAACTCTCCTTACCTTGGCCTTGCACACATACCCAAAATTTTCCAAGAGGTCAAACACCAAAACCAAATCACATGTTACCTTTTGGTGATGGCCTTTTCCAGTGACATCTTTTTGTAGGTATCAACATCCTGCATGCATGTTGACACATCTCCCAAGGATATCTGTTGTCAAGGGTCTTCATCTTTTCAGACTTTCATCAGAGTCTTCACAAATTTCCTAGTCAAGTCTTCTTGATCCTCTAGATGTTGATTGCCTTCATCATGGTTGCATACTTCATGATCTCTTCCATCCTCACATCTTCCATCCCAGGAGCTTTCAATCAGAGTTCTTCAATCATAGTCAACCACCTCATACTTCATATAAGGATATTATGTTGATTTCATCTAATGTGACTTATGTCTTTCTGGATCTTTTCAAAGGAGGAGATCAATTTTTTCCTTTTGATCATGCTTGATCTATGTTACCTGCAACCATATGACATGATATTACAATATAAACACAAGCATACACACCTCGTTTTGCCTTTGCTACTTCCAGCAGCTTCCTTGATTGAAAAGATCTTCAATCCCTTGATCTGCTTCATTTCTCATGTCATCGGACTATCATCTCATGAATTCCAAAAGTTGGATTTCTTGATGAAACACTTGCTGCCTTTCTTGACTAGAGGATCCTCTGCTAAGGTTTCCATTAGAGAATCTTCAAGCTCTTGTATATCCCCATTTGGCAAATCCTTCCTTTGTCTTGCATGACTTCTTCCTTTCCTTTAATGTACAATGAGATTCCCAAGGGCTATGTCCTTCATGATTCCCATATGATGCTTGCATCTTCTTATTACTATTAACATATCTGGAAGGAATTCTGATGAGATCCTTTTGAGAGGGATCCCATCTCATTCATACGGAGATCCATTACTCCCTCTTTCCTTTAGCTTCCTCTATCCTTCAAATGATATGAACTCTTTTCTATAATCCTCCCATAGCACCGAATCTTAGCTATACTAAACTGTCTTGATTGAGGACCAAACTTCCCTTCTGATGCTTTAGGCTTTTAACCTTCAACACTTTGTCCACAACTTATCCTTTTTCCATTTTGCACAGGTACCATAAGTTGTTAGATGAGGAAGCTTCCTTGTCTCAAGGACACTTGACATCTTCTTTATTAAGAAAATAGATTATTATCTTCTTATCATTTTTCTCAGATCTCCAAATTGAGATCTCATGTAGATGACCTTCCTTACTGTATTTCAGAGAGTACGTCTTCTAGCATTTTAATTAGGTCACTGTTGCACCATGATTGCAATTATCCTTGTTGCTTCTTCACTGAGCTCATTATTGCTGCTTCTTCATTATGTCAATGACGTTTGTTGAGATCTTCACTGTGACAATCACCATGATGACTGATTCATCATACCTCCACCACTTCTAGCTAAGATCATATACCAAGAGTGTATTTCGTGATCAAGACTGTAAGGATAACTGAGGGATCACTGTGATCCTCCTTATGCCGAGACTGTGAGTGATAACATTATGAATCCTTACCATTTCTCTTGATGTCGAGACTGTTGTTGTTACTATTTACCAAGACTGTTTCTTCTTACCATTGTGATAATTTGTTCATTGCAATGAGATGACATTAGGGCTGCGTCTTTGATCTCATCAATACTATAGCCAAGTATATCACTGTGTTGGGATCATCGAGATTATCAATCCAGACTTCATGCTTCTTTTGTGTCCTGATCTGCAGTCCTCTATCTGAGATCTACTGTTCCATCCATTCGAGTTCCATCTTGAATCCACCTCCAGGTATGCCAAGGCTATAGCAACGTTGTACTAATATATATATATATATCGAGATCACAAGGAGACAGATCTACATACTGTAATGTACACCAAGACTGTGTGTATAGGTTGTATTCCTTTGTTCACTGAGATTGTAGTAGTTATTGTCTTCACCAAAATTCCTTTCAACAGACTTATGTCACGACTATATGTATGTCGAGTTCATGACTGGGATAGTGTATACATGAGTCGAGGTTGATTCATCCATGAGTGATTGCACTCTGGAATAAAGTCTGAGACAATCTTCATGCCTCTCCATCTTTCTTCATGAGATCTAAGACATGGTTTGTTTGCCCTTATACCCATCCAACGTGCAGATAGAGCCTTGAACCCTTTTCAATGCAGATATGCTCCATACCAGATCTCAGAGATATGTGAGATCTGTCCCTTCTTATGCGAGATCTCTCCCTTCTAGATTGTGTATACCTGCACCCAATACTCACACGAAATTTCAGACAGAAAGTGCGAAGTTCTGATCTTCTTCATGCCCTTTACAGAACTTCACTCTGATGCCATGTTGAGAAATTAAGGCCAATCTTAATTATTCAATTTCTCTTAACCATGATAGCTGCTTGAGATATTACTTCTTTAGATTCTGCTTCTTATGTATTATTATCTTCAATCAGTTACCAAAACAAGAAGATCAAGATACACAAGTACACAAGATATTGGCATCAAGCCAGGGCAAAAACCTCTCCTAAACTTGAGAGGAAAAACCCTTTGAACTCTTTCTTATAGAATCTTTATTGAGAAATTACATGACCCAAACATTGTCTCAGAAATGCCTTCAACATCAAGTGACAATACCTCCAAACATGTACCCAAACATACTGTATATTTCTGCAGTGGATTAGGTCTGTAGCATGAGCATGACAGTCTGCACCAACAATCTCGAATAGGCTCTTCTAGGTTCTCTCTATCCTCGCATTTCATAAAGATCCTCCATACTTCGATAGAGTGATGATTAGGGCTTGATATTTAGGGCTTTGTAATGCAACAATAGTGACTGTCCAATACAGCGAGAACAAAACTCTTTTATTTCAGAGTGTATTCATATATGAGAGTAGGGTTAGGGCTCCTCTAGCCCTACGATACCTTCGTCATTTTCGGCTGTGATCTTCTCCTTGCATCTGCGGCTAGAACCGTCCTTCAACCCAACCACATAGTCATGAAACGTGAAGCCCTAGTCCAGATCGGATTTTCATGTGGGAGAGCAGACTTGTTGATACCTTCGCATGAGGGAACAAACCTCCTCAATTGCTGCGACTACCTTTCCTTTCTTCGACCCTTTCACTGCTTCTTCTCTTCGTGAGTTAGTGAGTGTGAATGCAGATTGAGGAGGAGCCAACGTAGCCTATATATAGGCTTTCCCTCTCATCTATTGAGCCGACATGAACCTAGATTAGGCCGACATGTTCCTTTGATCAAATGATTAGGCCGACGTGAATATAGAAGGCTTCCATAATTTCTTTGAGTTGTTTCCTTGCAACAATTCTGTGGGTACATGTTGGAGTATTTCATTGATGATCTAGAAGGATTCTTGACTTACATCCATTACATTTACATGAACAATAATACATGATTGTCTTCATTTTACATGACTTATCTAGGGCTCTGAATTGGAGCAAAAACTTCTTGAGCATGAAACCTACAACTCAAGCAACAATAAAATAATTCTTTGATACAAAAATACATTGTTACAATATTTGACATGATGAAGACCGAACCTAGTTACACTATTTCAACACTCCCTCTTAACTAGGGAGTTATTCATGCATACATGGTACATGGACATTTTCAATACAAGAGTTCTCATAAGCAAAGAGTCGGATTAGTTATCCATCTGTTATAGCATCATTTCAACCAACATTGTTTCCATATAGCAAGGCCTTGACTAACAGCTCTATCTCTCGAATAGATCAGAGCACACAATGTTGGCGAGACCAATGACTGATAGACACACATCATCATTGTCTCTCTTAGGGTCATACCCACCCGGGTGTTCTCTGAGTAAGCCCTACTGGGTTCCCAGCCCTCAAGAATATTGGTCCTCTTGCCCACTCTTGTCTTGGATGCCCTACCACATCCTCGAAGAGTGTCAAATGCTAGATGATTACACAATCCTCCATGCTTTCTTCCCAACTAAAGACAAGAATGTCGTGTCTAACTCTCCCTCTTAACCGGGGACGAGTTCCAAGTTTCTCTTCACTCAGAAACTTGCTCGAGTACCTTTACTCATAGGAACTACCTAGAGCTCCCTCTTACCCAGGGACTCTATCATAAGTTCTTTATATTGTCTTCTAGTTGACAGATGATCCAAGACTTCGTTGTCATCAATTTTCTCCACATGTAGGGTTTAGCCATCCATTACTTTCCTCTGTCATGTCATCCCGGAAAGTATCCTCCTTGGATTTACATCTGGGGCGTCCCTCGTAGGGCCATCTATCTTCACATTTTTCTTCAACAGTGATTCACAAGGTACAAAGTTGTGAAATCCTTCACAATTCTCCTTACCTTAGCCCTGTACACATACCCAAAATTTTCCAAGAGGTCAAACACCAAAAACAAATCACATGTTACCTTTTGGTGATGGCCTTTTCCAGTGACATCTTCTTGTAGGTATCAACATCCTGCATACATGTTGACACATCTCCCAACGATTTCTGTTGTCAAGGGTCTTCATCTTTTCAGACTTCCATCAGAGTCTTCACAGATTTCCTGGTCAAGTCTTCCTAATCCTCTAGATGTTGATTGCCTTCATCATGGTTGCATACTTCATGATCTCTTCCATCCTCACATCTTCCATTCTAGGAGTTTTCAATCAGAGTTCTTCAATCGTAGTCAACCACCTCATACTTCATATGAGGATATTATGTTGATTTCATCTAATGTGATTTATGTCTTTTTGGATCCTTTCAGAGGAGGAGATCATTTTTTTCCTTTTGATCATGCTTGATCTATGTTACCCGCAACCATATGACATGATATTACAATATAAACACAAGCATACACACCTCGTTTTAGCTTTGCTACTTCCAGCAACTTCCTTGATTGAAAATATCTTCAATCCCTTGATCTGCTTCATTTCTCATGTCATTGGACTATCATCTCATGAATTTCAAAAGTTGGATTTCCTGATTAACACTTGCTTCCTTTCTTGACTAGGGAATCCTCCACTAAGTTTTCCATCAGATAATCTTCAAGCTCTTGTATATCTCCATTTGGAAAATGCTTCCTTTGTCCTACATGACTTCTTCCTTTTCTTTAATGTACAATGAGATTCCCAAGAGCTATATCCTTCATGATTCCCATATGATGCCTGCATCTTCTTACTATGAACATATCTGCAAGGACTTCTGATAAGATCCTTTTGAGAGTGATCCCATCTCATTCATACTAGAGATCCATTACTCCCTCTTTCCTTTAGCTTTCTCTATCCTTCAAATGATATGAACTCTTTTCCATAATCTTCCCATAGCACTAAATCTTAGCTATACTAAATTGTCTTGTTTGAGGACCAAACTTCCCTTCTCATGCTTCAATCTTTTAACCTTCAGCACTTTGTCCACAACTTATCTTTTTCCATTTTGCACAGGTACCATAAGTTGTTAGATGAGGAAGCTTCCTTGTCCCAAGGACACTTGACATCTTATTTATTAAGAAAATAGATGATTGTCTTCTTATCATTTTTCTCAGATCTCCCAATTGAGATCTCATGCAAATGACCTTCCTTACTGTATTTCAGGGAGTACGTCTTCTAGCATTTTAATTAGGTCACTGCTGCACCATGACGGAAATCATCCTTGTTGCTCCTTCACCGAGATCATTATTGCTGCTTCTTCATTATGTCAACGATGTTTGTTGAGATCTTCACTGTGACAATCACCATGATGACTGATTCATCATACCTCCATCACTTCTAGCTGAGATCATATACCTAGAGTGTATTTCGTGATCAAGACTGTAACGATAACTATGATCCTCCTTATGCCGAGACTGTGAGTGATAACGTTATGGATCCTTACCATTTCTCTTGATGCCGAGACTGTGAGTGATAACGTTATGGATCTGTACCATTTCTCTTAATGTCGAGACTATGAGAGATAACGTTATGGATCCTTACCATTTCTCTTGATGCTGAGAATGTAGTTGTTACTATTTACCGAGACTGTTTCTTCTTACCACTGTGATATATTGTTCATTGGAATGAGATGACAGTGATTAGGAATGCGTCTTTGATCTCATCAATAATGTAGCCAAGTATATCACTACGTTGGGATCACCGAGATTATTAATCTAGACTTCATGCTACTTTTGTGTCCTGATCCGTAGTCCTCTATTCGAGATCTACTATTCCATCCATTCGAGTTCCATCTTGAATACACCTCCAGGTATGCCAATGCTATAACGACGCTATACTGAGATATATATATATATATATATATATATATATATATCGAGATCACAAGGAGACAGATCTACACACTGTAATGGCCACCAAGACTATATGTATAGGTTGTATTCCTTTGTTCACCAAAATTCCTTTCAACAGACTTATGTCACGAATATATGTATGCCGAGTTCATGACTGGGATAGTGTATACATGAGCCGAGGTTGATTCATCCATGAGTGACCGCGCTCTGGAATAAAGTCCGAGACAATCTTCATGCCTCTCCATCTTTCTTCATGAGATTCGAGACCTGGTTTGTCTGCCCTTATACCCATCCGACGTGTAAATAGAGCCTTGAATCGTTTTCAATGCAGATCTACTCCATACCAGATCTCAGAGATATGTGAGATCTGTCCCTTCTTATGCGAGTTCTCTCCCTTCTAGATTGCGTATACCTGCACCCAACACTCACACGAAATTTCAAACAAAAAGTGCGAAGTTCTGATCTTCTTAATGCCCTTTGTAGAACTTCGCTCTGATACCATGTTGAGATATTAAGGGCAATCTTAATTATTCAATTTCTCTTAACTATGATAGTTTCTTGAGATATTACTTCTTTAGATTCTGCTTCTTATGTATTATTATCTTCAAGCAATTACCAAAACAAGAAGATCAAGATACACAAGTACACAAGATATTGGCACCAAGGCAGGGCAAAAACCTCTCCTAAACTTGAGAGGAAAAACCCTTTGAACTCTTTCTTATAGAATCTTTATTGAGAAATGACATGATCCAAACATTGACTCAGAAATGCCTTCAACATCAAATGACAATACCTCCAAATATGTACCCAAACATACTGTATATTTCTATAGTGGATTAGGTTTGTAGCATGAGCATGACAGTCTGCACCAACAATCTCGGATAGGCTCTTCTAGGCTCTCTATATCCTTGCATTTCATAAAGATCCTTCATACTTTGATAGAGCGATGATTAGGGCTTGATATTTAGGGTTTCGTGATGCAACAACAGTGACTTTCGAATACAGCGAGAACATAACTCTTTTATTTCAGAGTGTAGTTATATATGAGAGTAGGGTTAGGGCTCGTCTAGCCCTACGATAGCTTCGACCTTTTCGACTATGATCTTCTCCTTGCATCTGTGGCTAGAACAGTCCTTCAACCCAACCACATAGTCATGGAACGCGAAGCCCTAGTCCAGATCGGATTGCTTTATGGAAGAGAAAACTTGTTGATATCTTCGCATGATGGAACAGACCTCCTCTATTGCTGCGGCTACCCTTCCTTTCTTTGACCCTTTCACTATTGCTTCTCTTCGTGAGTTAGTGAGTGTGAATGCAGATTGAGGAGGAGCCAACGTAGCCTATATATAGGCTTTCCCTCTCATCTATTGAGCCAACATGAACCTAGATTAGGTTGACATGTTCCTTTGATCAAATGATTAGGTCGATGTGAATATAGAAGGCTTCCGTAATTTATTTGAGCAGTTTCCTTGCAACAATTTTGTGGGTATATGTTGGAGTATTTCATTGATGATCTAGAAGGATTCTTGACTAACATCCGTTACATTTACATGAACAATAATACATGACTATCTTCATTTTATATGACTTATCTAGGGCTCTCAATTGGAGCAAAAACTTCTTGAGCATGAAACCCATGACTCAAGCAACAATAAAATAATTCTTTGATACAAAAATACATTATTACAATATTTGACATGATGAAGACCGAACCTAGTTACACTATTTTCAACATGAAGTGCTCCAACTTTAAGGTGATAGATGTCAACTCCAAGATAAGCGTGTCCATCAAACAAGGGCCCAAGGTCTAACACTCTCATGCAAAAGTATGCAATGCTTCAACTTCTACCTCCTAAGCTACGTGTTCCTTTGGGTCAACCACACCTCCATGAATGTGCTTCCTAGTCCAAGTGTCCTCCACTCAAACATGAGTCTCCATGTAAGCAACCAAGTGATCCCATGCTACCTAGGGTTAAGCATTATCCTCCTAATGGTATTTTCATATAAGTTCACCTTCTAAGCAAACAAACAAGTCCTCAATGTGTGCCTCATGAAGGATGTCATCGTGCCACATAGGATATCAACCTACCAAGGAAGTGCACCACATAAGCCTAAAGTCAATGTCTAGCAATCTATGAGTAATCTATCAAATATCCCCAATGTGTATATATGCTAAGATACAACCAAGCTAAGGCATAACCCTATGCACTCCACAACACATGAGGCATGCCCAAGTATAGTGTAAAACGCTTTCAAGGTAACCCTAAAATCCAACACTCCTTCCTTATGAGCAAAGTGTTTTCACCAATATTAGTCTTCTCCCTTAGAATCTCATAATCAATGACTGACCCCTCAAATGGAACTATTACCCAAACAAAATTCTCCTGCTCCCCAGATTAGTGGCTTTAAGATGATGAGAAATGGTGGGTTTTGTGCAGTTATTGTGAAAAAGTTAAAAAAAATTGACCTGGTCATTTTATGTCATAGCATGTCCACTTCACTCAATTGTTACCTTCTAAAGCATGGTGAAGAGGAGATGAGTCAATTCTAATACCACCTTTCCTGTAAAGTGGTGGAGAGTATGCTTTGATACCAATGTTTTAAAACTTAGAATTGATCAAGGGTTAACTCAGACTCAGATTGACTCGACCAATTCAATATCAATGACTCAATTTACTATAAAATGCATAAAATATTTGAATTTTAATGAAAAATATATATTAAAGATTCCAAACCATGTTTGCAAAAAATTGTTGAAATTTTGAGAGAAAGCATTGTGAATAAAGGAGCAAAGAACATTTAAATGACAAGCAATATTCCACCATTGTTTCCAATGAGACCTTCATCATTAGTATCACCCTTGGTCTATTGTCTAGCCTTCGTGTCTTGTCTAGTGTTTGCTTCTACCTCGATCCTCTAGGGAAAGAAGTCCACACCACTCCATTTGATGAAATTGCATAATGCAAGCCTTGTAATATGGTAGATGTAGCTTAACATTCCTAATCAATGATTTTGGTTTGAGTGAAGGGTACATTTTTGCTAAGGCCATGATAGAGGAGTTCAACAATCAATGCCACCAATATCAAGGTGCACAAAGGGCTCGAGTCTCTTGATGAAATGCCAATCTCAACCCTCATACGCGATAGAATCCAATGGAAATGTTGCAACACTACCAATCTTGATCATAAAATTGTTAAGCCTGCTGAATTTTGAATGGAATATGAAACACTACCTTCTTCATATAAGTTTGGTAAGGTTGGAACATCTCTCAAACATCCTAAAACAATAATGGTAATGTTAAAATTTAAGTAAAAGTTGACATTTCTTTCACCTCATTTCCTTCATCTTTCCATTTTTATTCTTTTACTTTAAGAATTTAACATCACCATTATTTTCCAATGTTTTTGGTCAAACTGCATGAGGCGAAATCAAAGTCCTCCAAGGAAAGATGTTGATAGGGTTTAGGAGTTAGGTTTTTTGTCTTTTGGATAAAAGAAAATTGATCATTGCTTGTTGAATTTGCCATGGTGAGGTCTAGTAGCTACTTAGATAACTAGAGCTAGTTTGATACCAAATCAGCTATGTCAGGCTTTTACTCAACCGATTCAATACCAAACTAGACTTTGAACTGAGCAAGAGGTTGAGTCAATACAGTCTCTAATCAACTCAATCGAGTTGACTCAGCCTGTTTTTTAAAACATTGTTTGATACCACCTTTCCTTTAGAAAATGGTGAAGAGTAAGCTTTACTACCGCCTATCACGAACCTACATTCTCCCAAAATTTGTCTCTGTAACCTTTAGTTTCTCCAAAGCTTGTTTTGGTACCTGAGGTTATCCGGCACTGCCTTGCCTCAATTGTAAGGGCTTGACAACCTACACCTACTACAACCAAACTATGCCTCTTCCCTTAAGGTATATGCATAACTTTTCCCTCAAGCTAAAATGTATCAAATCCTATGAAGTCCTACTCATCAAAGTTCATTCAACAACAACCACACATCCAACTATGGCCTTTAAAACATCCTAGAAATAATTTTAACACACAGCCAATTATCCAATACTTAGCCGACATATTGCAAAATAAGGAACAATAACATCCAACAAATAAAGAATCCACAACATAGATGTCTAGGAAACACCCAACGCAGTTGATTGATCTTTATTAGTATAAAGAATGTTACAACAAATACAACAAGGTAGTGTGGCTTCCTATCAACAATTCTACTATCAAATGTATAATAATTCTAAGGCAATTTTCCTTTTTCCATAATGCTCAATAGACTTGCACAATCCAACCCCCGAAGTATCCATAGGAATACCTTATGTTGGTCTTGACACTTCTCAATCCACTCCCACTAGCATCCAAAAGTCCATTGTGTGAATGATTGAACTAAAAAGTTCTTGGAAACCATTGTGTGAATGACCAAGCGTGAGTTTGATGGCTTTGCACTTTATAGGTGTCCTCTTTATATAGTTGATATTGCCTTGTGTTTGTATTCTTTTAAGGTGACTTCCAATTCACTCCACATCTAGTGGACTAAACATTGAATCCGCCCATCTATTTGCAAAGTCCTGCAATCCTTAGGTCCACACATTTAGCTTGTAAGCCCAAGGTGGGCCAACTGTCTCATGCATTACATGGTCAATTGCCTTCCTTTAACCACATCTAAGGCATTTCTTTCCTTTCCTTGCATTGCACATCAAGCCATGGATCTATCCAATTTACAAATCACATCCAACTATAGAAGGCACTACTGTCAGCAAGCTATTGTGCCCCCAAGTCGAGGCATTGCTCCCTACACACCCATGAACCAAGGAATGTCCTTCACCCAAGTCATTGTGTAACTTCTATAAAAAAAACCCCAAATGACAACTCTTATTTTGTTACCATACTTAGCCAAATTCCTTTCCAAGCCATCCGACACTTAGACATGCCTTGCCATTGTGCAACACTACCCAAGTCATGCTCATCCAAGTTCCAACCTTGCAACCTACTGTCACAACCAACTTAAGCTTGACTAATGCTTGTAGTGTACCTTGTCTTTGTGTACGAGCACCTGGTAAGTCTATGATGTGCCTCCCAGTTGTGCAAAAGCACCCAAGCTAACTCATTTCACTAATGAACCTACTGTTGCATTTATCCATGTTAGCCAATGACTACCTAAATGATCATGTGGTGGAGGTGCCTAAAGTCATTCAAGGTTGGAGCCTTATAGGTTCCATGCTTTTGGAAACTGTAGCAAAACAAATAACGAATGAGAATAGATATAAGTTAAATGTATAAATCATTTCATCTTCATTAATATCATGAACACAATTACCATTAATATTCGAAGAATATAATAGAAAGCACTACTAAAATATATTGAATGGAAATAATGCATTCAATGCCATTCTAAGTATATAATATATAGTAGATAGCACTACTAAAAGCTATTTAATGGAGATAATGTATTCAACGCTAGTTGCATGAATGGAAATGAATTGTTGAATTTCCACGATCTTAGGTCTAGGATAGAATCTTAGAATCTCTGATGCTACTAAACCAAGAATCTCAACAAAGCTACTTTTCACAACGGAATATAAATAACAATAAATCACACACGCACAAGTATAGACAACTTTTTTACAAATTATTGTACAAAGATGTACAACAACCCAATCTTCGTTATCTTAAACCAACTAAGTAATACAACAGTCTAGGGATCCCATACAAGGGATAATGACCCTAAATTATCCACAAGTACAAGAATACAAGATATACTGACAATCTCGTTGCAGCCTCTATGTTGTATCTCATCCTGCTGGTCCTTCGCTTCCGTTTTGTTGTCTAGTGCTCCTTAGTCCATCAAGAGACAGCACATAGAGTCTCTTGGAGGGCTGCCACCTATCACTGTTGCAAGTCACTTCTGCTCCAATGAACACAGGCTAATCCAATCTACTCTTCTAGGCTAGCCAACACCTGAGCTCCAATCTGCCAATCTAGCAATCACTAGTCCATCAATGTACTACACATTAGGCTCATCAACTTCACACAAACTTCAGCTGTCAACCTCCCTTTATGACTGCTTGTCAAGGGCTACTTTGGGTTGCCAACACGCTGCCCTCTAGCAGTCCAACGGCACCCAATCCTTCCATTGTAAGATCTGCACCTAGTAAGGGTTCCTTAACACCAAGACAACCCCAACACATGGCTCCCAAAGGCTGCAACAACTCTGATCCAAACTGGTCAACCCTTGACCCAACACAAGGTAAAAATCATAATAAACATTGTTAATTTTAGGTATGTTCTATGCTTAGAGCAATTTATTTCAATTTTCATAGTTATCTCAATATCTTTTCTAGATTAGCAATCACATCAGCATTAAAGTAAACTGCAGATAGAACATAAACATAAATCGCAGAAGACAAGCCAAGACAAAAGGACACAAGATGTGGCGCTAGCCAAGGACAAACCCCAATGTGAGGAAACCCTTGATTAATTCCTCTTATATGTTCTTCAATAGTTCAACAGAGAGAGAGAGATAGTACATCTACAACAGAAGTCAACACTTTGACTTATCTAAATAAGAGCATAGATCATCTCTAAGAAGATGATACATGAGATCAGTTGAAGACATGCTGCTTCAACTGATTCTCCAAGGTGACTCCTTCACCTATCATTGTGTTGCATCTCATCATCATGGTGCACCTCACCGTGTTGCACCATGTTGCGGCCATCATCACAATGCTGGACCTCATGACCATGATGTACACGTCATAATGCTGCACCTTCCGATACTGTGACATCTAGTTAATGCTATCACTGCTCATATTGTTGCACCACGGTTGCTTGCTGTCCTATGCAAGCATCATGTCCTTGCTGTTCCATCTATCATGCTCCACCCTAATTGCATTTGTTGTCCCACTGTGAGTGACATTGTTGCTCATATGTGGCAGTATCCAACAGCTAAGAAACCTTGTAGATGCCACCATTGGTTAGGGAATCTAACCATCAAGTTTGCCCCTCCATTTTGTCTACTACACGCTGCAAGTACATCCCATCTAAATTGATCCAAAATCATGGACCCAACACACCTCCAAACACACTGTTGTTATGTTTGCCTCTGCAGTTTTTGGCAATCCTGGTTAGGGCAAGTTCCACAGCCCTAACTCCACCTAATAGTCATCAAACTAGTCCCTTGTGGACTACGACCCACCTTGGAGAGCTTCTTCCATATCTACGATGCCTCCTTCGGATGCATATAAGCCCTTAACACCCCTAATTTAGTCACAACTGTGTGCTTAGGCTTGCTGCCAAGCACAACATCAATCCTGTAGCTGTTTCCTCCACAGAATGGTGCCCAAAACAACAACTTATTACTCCTATTCTTCTCGGCATGGCTGCTTGCCTTTCCTGCTCTTAACCATACCTAGAAACAACCCTTAACAGATCCGCTGTCATCTACAGTAGTTGTTCCTATCATAGCCCTCCACGCTGTTGCTTAAGCTTCCTCACGCTGTCCCTTTGACCCTTCAAACTGCGGCTAAGACTATGTTGTCCATACAACGCTTTCACGTTGTCTAGGGCAGCCTCCTAACCACAGTTCCAAGTGTACGTTGTCCATACAACACTTCCACATTGTCTAGGGGCATAGAGACTAGCGTATAGGACTATAGGCTTCCTTCTAGACTGCGTAGAGACTAGTGTATAAGTCTTCTCTTCATCCTAACTTGACTGCATCCTCTTGGTTAGGGAAGACTGCGGCTAGGGCATCCTCCTCCTAGATCTCTCTTCCACTAAAACCCAAAGCGAGTGGAGAGAAATCAAGAGAGAGGTGTGTGTAGAAATGACTAACAATTCACCTCTTTTTATACTAAATCATGGAGCATATGTGTGGGTTATTTGGTTACTAGCCGACCTTAACGAATTGTCTTATAACATAATTAAATTCATAACTCCATGAATACTTATCAGAATCGAATGATCCTTAGATCAATCCTACACCTCTCAATGAGAGGGATCCAAGAAAAATATCAGCTACCATAAATAAGATGACCCACATGGAGTTTGGCCCTAGTTTCCAATTTTAACACTCCCTCTCAACCAGGGAGAACTCCATCCGCTGATCCATCTGTCCGATTGTACTATCTCTTCCATCAGTGCCCTGCACTACGCTGCTCTTCTCTGCTCTGCTGAGCTCTGCTATGGTCTGCTGAGCTATGCTCTGCCTTGCTCTGCTGAACCATGAAGAACAATTGATCAAGAATGTCTCATACCATTCTCTACTAACCCGAAGTCAGTTCCATATGAAGAGAGTGTGCTGTACCACTTTTACTGATCCCAGATCAGTTCCAAGAGAGTGATTCATATCACTCTTATTGACCCGAAGTTAGTTTCATTGGTCCCAGATCAATATCACAAGAGAGTGTCTCAAACCACTCATACTGATCCCAGATCAGTTTCATTGATCCCAGATCAATGGAGGTCATCCTAGCATAGGGAGTATGGTAGATACAACGATGCATCCATCGATAGTACTACTATGGTTCCTAACCCCATTTCCTTGCTCATTGCCCAAATGAGAGGTACTTCCCATGAGTCCTAGACTACATGGGTAGGATGCCTCGATAGGAGAACCACTCATCCTATCCCTAAGCCGCCATGGGGTATCACAGGGGAAGGCTAAACCATTCACCCTGTACACAATGCACCATTAGGGGAGGGTGAGTCGCCCTATGGTTGCTTGTTTCTCCAAGAAGTACCCCAAGCCCCCCGAAGCTCCCAGAGCTCAATGCATGCATCATGTAGGACCCTCATAAGAAGGTCTCTCAACGACTCCAAGTCATTTAGGAAAGTCACAAATTTGACCTTTCCCCGGGTCTTCGACAGAATGTCTGTGACCTGTACATCAGTCTCAATGTGATGGAGCCTCCCAAATAAGGCAGTATCTAATGTCGATATGCTGGAGCAATCATAGAATACGGGATTCCTCAACAATCAAATCCCCCCTGGTTGACACAGAAGATCACGGTGGTATCCATCATGTGTACAAACAACTCATTGAAGAGCTTCCGCAACCAGGCAACTTCACACAAGGTCATACTCGTAGCTATGTATTCAGTCTCAGTGGTGCTCAAAGAAACGTCTTTTTCTTCCTGCTCATCCAGGATATCAGGCAGAATCTAAAGAGAATCAACACTCAGAAGTGCTCTTGAGATCCTCCACATTGCTTGCCCAGGCAGCATTCGAATAATCAAGTAGCTTCATATTTCCAGCAGTGTATCTCAATCTATGAGAGAATGTGCCCCGAAGATATCTCAGAAGATACTTGGCATCAATCCAGTGAGGCTCAACCAAATATGAGCCCAACATGCTAACTACAAAACATATATCCGGACGGGAGTTCACCAAGAACATCAATGCTAATATGAGTTTGTGAAACTTAGAGACATTTCCCCAAACAGGTCCGGTGTCCTTACCACATAACTTCTGAAAGTTAAGATCCATAGAGGTAGTCGCAGGCTTGCAGTTTACCATTCCACATCCAGAATTCAACTCCCTCTTACTTCTACAAATGAGAGGGTCTGCACTTGTCATAAATAGGTCGTCATCAGAAGGTGTCGATATAAGAGGTCTATCATCCACAACCTTCGAGCAATGGTTTCGATCGGCTTCACTCCTAGTGAATCTCAGCTTCATCAGACAACTATCAATCCTCTCATACTATGCCTGGGGTGTTTTGCTTCAAGCCATAGAGGGCTTTCTTCCACCTACATACATGAGATTCCTAATCATGAATCTCAAACCCCTCGGGTTGTTCCAAACCTTTGGACCTGCTACATGAGGGGAATGGTCCCTTTGTATGATTTTCCTTCAGTACATCTCAGACATGTACCTTCATGTTCTTCTTGAATTCAGGCATCCCTCTCACCATCTGACTCACATCGGGTAGGGCCCCATAAGTAGACCTTCGGTGCTATAGATGAGATATGTCAATTTAGATGATCCCCAATGGACCATCCTGCAACTTGATACAAATTGCCAACCCTAAACCCATGAGTAAAAGCATCTTTGAAAAATCTACTTTCAAACACGTACCTTTCCATTGACGAATGCTACCCTGAAATCTTTGACTTCCATTGCCGAAACAGACACCAAGTTCTTCTTGCAATCAGGTACATAAAGAGATTCTTGTAAATGAATCGAGTTACCCTCATCAATTGAGAGGTAACATTCCCTACACCCTTTCCGGGATAGGTGGCATCGACTCCAAGTATAATCCCACGTTTGTTTCCATCTCTACCAAATTAGAGAGAGCACCCTTCTATCCGATGAAGTGCCTTGAAGCACTACAATCAATAACCCATATTCCCACAGAGTCTGGAGGAGAGGGCCAATACAAGATAACGCTTCTTTATTTTATCATAAACAACATTTGATTCTTCATACTTGGGGTTCCTTGCTTGATGACCTGCATTACCTGTCATTCCTCCAATCATTGAAGATGTCCCTAGAATGATTTTCATCATCATCAAGTGATGTGTCCCTGCCATTTGGACACTCCTTCGCATAATGGCCGAACTTGTTACAAACAAGGCATTTTCCTTTCCTTTTGCCCTTAGATCTAGACTTCCCATTGAAGTGATCTTTAGGTAGGCCATTAGAAGCTTCCGCAACATCATTATGATTATATTCTCTGCTTCGATTTCACCCTTTGTGAATTTGAAGAGGGACGAGGAATCCATTGATCCTTTTGTCCTTTCCCAACTGTCTTCGGTGATTGCTCATTCACTCTTGCTTGGGCTTTGTCTTCACCTCGCCTCTGATACCATGTTAATTTTAGGTATGTTCTATGCTTAGAGCAATTTATTTCAATTTTCACAGTTAGCTCAATATCTTTTCCAAATTAGCAATCACATCAGCATTAAAGTAACTACAAAGAACATAAACATAAATTGCAGAAGACAAACAGACAGAGGACACAAGTGTGGCGCTAGCAAGGACAAACCCCAATGTGGGGAAACCCTTGATCAATTCTTCTTATATGTTCTTCAATAGTTCAACATAGAGAGAGAGAGAGAGAGATAGTACATTTACAACAAAAGTCAACACTTTGACTTATCTAAATAAGAGCATAGATCATCTCTGAGAAGATGATACATAAGATCAGTTGAAGACATGCTGCTTCAACTGATTCTCCAACGTGACTCCTTCACCTATCTTTGTGTTGCATCTCGTCATCATGCTGCACCTCACTGTGCTGCACCTTATGTTGCACCTTTCTATACTATGACATCTAGCTAATACTGTCACTGCTCATACTACTGCACCATGGTTGCTTGCTGTCCCAGGCAAGCATCATGTCCTTGTTGTCCCATTTATCATGCTCCACCTTGATTGCATTTGTTGTCCCATTGTTAGTGACATTGTTGCTCATATGTGGTAGTATCCAACACCTAAGAAATCTTGTAGATGTTGCCACTAGTTAGGGCATCTAATCATCAAGTCTGCCCCTCCACTTTGGCTACTACAGGCTGCAAATACATCCCATCCAAATTGATCCAAAATCATGGACCCAACACACCTCCAAACACACTGTTGTTATGTTTTCCTTTGCAGTTTTGGGCAATCCTGGTTAGGGAAAGTTCCACAGCCCTAACTCCACCTAACAGTCATCAAACAAGTCCCTTGTAGACTACGACCCACCTTGGAAAGCTTCTTCCATAGCTATGATGCCTCCTTAGGATGCATATCAGCCCTTAACACCCCTAACGCAGTCACAACTGTGTGCTTAGGCCTGTGGCCAAGCACAACATCAATCCTGTAGTTATTGACTCCATAGAATGGTGCCCAAAACAACAATGAATTACTCCTATTCTTCTCGACTTGGCTACTTGCCTTTCCTGGTCTTAACCGTACCTAGAAACAACCCTAAATTAGCCCTTAACAGATCTGCTGTCACCTACAGTAGTTGTTCATATCACAACCCTCCACGTTGCTCCTTAAGCTTCCCCACGTTGTCCCTTTGACCCTTCAAACTACAGCTAAGACTATGTTGTCCATACAACCCTTCCACGTTGGCTAGGGCAGCCTCCTAACCACGGTTCCAAGCCTACGATGTCCATACAACCCTTCCACGATGTCTAGGGCATAGAGACTAGCGTATAGGACTATAGGCTTCCTTTTAGACTGCATAGAGACCAGCGTATAGGTCTTCTATTCTTCCTAACTTGACTACGTCCTCTTGGTTAGGGAAGACTGCGGCTAGGGCATCCTACTCCTAGATCTCTCTTCCACTAAAACCCAAAGCGAGTGGAGAGAAATCAAGAGAGAGGTCTGTGTAGAAATGACTATCAAGTCACCTCTTTTTATACTAAATCATGGAGCATGTGTGGGTTATTTGGTTGTTGGCCGACCTTGACGAATTGTCTTATAACACAATTAAATTCATAACTCCATGAGTACTTATTGGAATCGGATGATCTTTAGATCAATCCTACATCTCTTGGTGAGAGGGATCCAAGAAAAATATCAGCTGCCATAAATAAGATGACCCACATGCAGTTTGGCCCTAGTTGCCAATTTTAACAAACATACCTCTGGTCTGGTGCTAAACTGCTGTAGTCACTATGATTTGGTTACGGCTTCCCATAGTTCCACGTCAGCACTACAAAAGCACCCTCACAGCTCCATCTCTAGCTGCGGCCTTCCTCCACGCTTCTTCCCTGTACACTTGCTACTGTTCTGGGACAAATCAACCCTTTATAGGCCCACGCTGCCACCTATGTAAGGATTCAAGGCCCGCAGCTTGTTCTGCCCCACAGAACAACCTATCGACCCCCTTTCCCAGTCACTAATAGGCCTACAGCCTCTACACAGTAGTCTCCAAGGGCTACAACCTGTTTACTATAGGAAAACCACACCTAAAGACACCCAAATCGCCCTCCAAAACAACCCTCTCCTCTCAGCCTTGCTGTAGGATAGTCTAGCCCTCAAAACAGTCATGTAAAGGCTACAAACCAGGCCTTTTCCTCCTTTGTTGAGTGCCTTCTGGCCTGTGGCCAATCTAAGCATATCCTTCTTCCAATTATGAGCTGCTTTCTTGCCTCAACGTTACCTTATGTTGCACCTTATATGTGCTCAAATGAATTCACCTCACCTCTTTTTTATACACTAAAGGAGGGATCCTTTAAGACATCCACATTAGCTTGACAACCTGTAATTAGGCCATTATAACACTAGGCTGACCTTAAAAATTGTTGTCCATGCCCAGTCGTTAACTTTAAAAATTCATAACTCACTAAGGACAACTCAGATTTTGATGATTCTTGAATGTTGGATTCTCCTCGCCGTCCATCCATCACATGTCCAAAATGCCTCATGTTTTTGACCCAAACATCGATGGGTGAAAAACCCCATCCTTAGGTTCCAAGCCCACTAGTGACTCTTGTGGTGCTCCAACCTCCAAACCCTAAACCCTAGGGCTTGGAGTACCTCACAAGCTACTAAAAAATCAACACTCCCTCTTAGCGAGGGAGGTACTTCCAAGACTAGGAAGTAACTCATCATCATCATCACTACTCGCAACACTTGCCCAACTCTTGGCACTCACAACTGCAACAATCCCTGTAGCATGAACTACACCCTCTCGGAAGTGTCGCTATTGTTATCTCCCCAAGAAACTCTCCTAGGTTGTAGATCGGAGATGCCTGGTAACATATAATTTTCAATATTATTCTCTGAACTATTGGAATAAATGATGGTTTGGATCAAGCCAGATAACCATTTCAACTATGTTTTAACTCAAGACATACATGAACACCCTCAACTTACAAGGCTTTAGACCACTAATGCTCAATAGTTTGTAGATTCAATGAATGGATGGAGAATACTGACCATACCGGCAGATGCATACATAAACATAAAAGAATGGCTAGCTACAGGCAGCAAAAGAGAATACGGATTGTACCAGCAGATGCATATATGACCACATATGAATGGCTAGCTACAAGTAGTAAAGAAGCTTGCAAATCTAATTCATCAAAGCAGAGATAAGATGACAATTATCTGGCATTAGACAGAAAAGAAAACATGAACAAACTGTTCAAGTGTAAGTTTAGAATAGAAGGGAAAATGGAATATTGAACATATAACAAGAAAAGAAGCTTGTATTACTAATGAATGAAGATGAGACGCTTGAGTAGCAAAGTCTCTAATAATTCATCAAAGCAGAGATAAGATGACAGTTATCTGGCATTAGACATAAAAGAAAATATGAACAAATTGTTCAAGTGTAAGTTTAGAATAGAAGGGAAAATGGAATATTGAACATACAACAACAAAAGAAGCTTGTATTACTAATGAATGAAGATGAGACGCTTGAGTAGCAAAGTCTCTACAGTCTCCAGAAGTTTGAACCCTTATTACATCTTACTTTCAACTATTTATAGCCTGTTTACAATGCTCCTGAGCTCTAAGAAGCTCGGAGTCTTAATCTTGTCTGATCTGTCCCTTAACTATTTGATTCCCTCTATGGGCAAGCATGGCTCGAAGGTTTTCACCTTCTGACAAAGGAATAACCATATTCAGATATTTTGGATAGCTTTCTTTGCTATCTGGGGCTCTCTCGTGCCAAAGATGCCCCATAATGTTTGTTTTGATGAGCTGTGTGGGGCTATTGATGCGTTGTGCTGCTTCTCGGCCTCTATGTCGGTTTGGGGAGGAGTTGCACGTGCTGTGGCCCTTTCAATGGTTTAACAAAGCATGCTTTCTGTTAAAACACAACAGCACTACCCTATTGTGGACCTCTGTTGAAAATAATGAATACTTCTGCTTTAAAGAGAAAACATAGCAACGCTAAGAATTCTCGCCCCTCTATGTCCTTTTCGGACTTCAACAGTCCTCAAAAAATGATTAATTCCTTTATCGGGTCCACCCTTGGGGATATTGCAAGTCGCATTCGGCCCGCTCCCTTTGTATTTCGTTAAAAAACGAAAATACATAAAAACTGCGAAAAAACATTGAAAGACGCTTTCCGCGGATTTCAAATATGATACATTTTCATTTCGAAAACCCATCGGGTCCGGGCTCCATTGCTATCGCAATGCCCAAAGGTTTCCTTTGTATTTCGTTTAAACAACGAAAATACACAAAATGCATTGAAAATGGGCCTTGGCGCAGACCTGAAATTTTATGAAACATTGTTTATAATACTGTCGGGTCCGCAAAATCGGGCCACACACATATACATGTAAAGGCCCCGCCCCTTGGTTTCCGCTAATAGCGATTCGGCGATGTAACATGGGCCGTCAATCTGCGCGCGCGATCGATGGTCCACGTTTAATCACCGATTGCAGTCACAACTTCCCCCTGGTCTATGCTGATAATGCTGACTCGCCTCCGCCGATTGTGACCTGTCGATCCTATCATCGGCGATTGCTGATTGGTGATGTCCAGCGTTGATTGCCACTGCTCGAAGTCCTTTCTACTTGCCAATTTGTGATTTGCCGCTTAGATCTAGGTCGTTGATCGGCCAGATCTAATGGCTACTATACATTCTTGAGTTTTAAGCCTGCGATAATGGCATTTCATGGTTTTTGAAGTGTTTTAGCCTCCTGATAGTGCATTTTTGCCCTTCCAAGGGCTCTCCTCCCTCGCTTGTTTCTATCTTTGGATGATCTTAAGCACTTTTGGAGACTTTGGGAGTGTTTTGGATCCATTTTTGGGCCAAATGCCAACAAAGCTAACATTGGCTCCTTCTAGGGATGAAAGCCTCCCTGTGAGGTTTCAAGAACTACAGAACAATGCCTTTCCTGCAAAAAACAAGATCAAATCTTCCTCCTAGTGTTTCATTGGGCATGGAGTCTATTTAGCATGAAATAAAAACTTGAAAACAACATATTTACAATACCAAGGCTTGAAAGCCTTAACTGAAATAAAGTTTGAAGAATAGCCCATTGACTGGGCCATCAAAAACATATCCTTCCTTTGATGCATCCCTCTTGAAAAAACAGTCACCAAACTGAAAATTGACCCTTTTTACATTTCTCTTGGTCAATGTGCATATCAGCAAAATCATCAAAGATTTGCAAAAGCCTATTGAGTTGATCCTCTACTTCAAAAATTTTCCGCATTTGGTATTGTTAGGCAGAGATGGTCTATATTTCACCTCATCTCTATGTGCTTTCAGCCTTGGATGTTTTGCTTGGAAGGTTTGGCACCCCTGTTGAATAATAAAGTTTGCTTTATACTTTGCTGTGTCATTGTGACCTGAAAACTTAATATAAAAGATGAATAAATGTATTCCTCTGTGGGGGACATAAGGATTTCACCTATTCTTGCAGCTTCCTTAGAACAAGCCCCATTAAGGATCATGTCCCAAATCTGTGGGCCTTCTTCCTCTGTGATGTGGCAAACTAGGTTTTTAAGCTGTGTAGAGGCCAACTGATCAAGCTTGGTAATGTCAAGACCGAGCTTATCCATGATAGCCTTGGGCATTGGATTATGGCTGGCTCCAGTGTCCAAAAGGCAATTATGAAGGATTTCACCATGAATAGACAGAGAAACATAGAATGATGGGGAGCTGTCTTCACAATTTTCAATCATTGGGTTGAGAATAACAACTGGTTGGTCATCTTGCAAATTTACATAGTCAGTGGAAGCTTGGATAGCATTAGGCTCAAGAGCCTCAAGGACAGATTTCTTGAAGGACTCGTTCTTCACTGGTTCAATCAGAGGCATAGGTATTCTTGGCTTTTGAATTTCTGATTGAAAACTGAAAGAAGAAGGGGACTTGTCAAGGCCTCTAACCTCTATGGCTGGAGCTTTAAGGATGATAGGATCAACCGTTGGTTGCTTTTTCTTATTAGCTTGTTGTTCTGCAAGGACAACAGTTTTATGAATAGGAGTTTCTTTGACATTACTTATCTTTGACCTCAGATTATATTGGTGCTAATCTTCAGTTTGTAGAACAGCTTCACCATCCCATTCTTGGCTAATCTGGTCATTGAATAATGACTTCTCATACGCAGCTTTGGTTAAAAAAGTGGCGCTGCCTTTGTCTTCCATACAATGGATCTCATCATCTTCTTCAAACGGCTCTTCTTCCATGAATGCATTTTGAAAAGCGGTCTTCACCCTTTGGTCTTCATTAGCATCTTTGTTTCTTTGCAAAATCTGCAACTGCTTATTTGCTCTTCTATATGGATTTGGATTTGGAGGAGCAAAGGTATTAGGAATCCTTCCTTTCCCAGAATGCTGCTCAACCTTTAATTTGGAAACTTCAGAGGCTAATGACTCTATCCTCTTAGCCATTTTATCGATCTTGGGATCTGAAGATGATGAAGGCTCACCCCTCTGTCTCCTTCTATCAGCATTACCTTTGAGCTTTTCTGCAGCCATGATGTTTGATTCTACTTCTAGGACTGCATCTTGCATATCAGCCAAAGAAGCACATTGCCTCTCCCTCAACAGCAAACAAAAGTCAGAATCAAAAGCATTGGCATAGATGAGTCTAGCAGAGGTAGTGGTGGGTTTTACTTCAGCTGGTATCTTGTTGTACATGCGGTTAAATCTCTTATTAAAATCAGACAGCAGCTCACCATTTTCCCTTTGTAAGTTCCCAAACTCGGTGTGGTAGTAAAGGAGATCCTTCTTATCCCCCCAATGCTTTAGGAATGCATCATCTAAGGCCTCAATATCTGCTATAGATGCTAGGGTCAGTTCCCTGAACCATTTTCTAGCCTCTCCATCTAGGTTTTGGACAAAGACTCTTCACTAATGTCTAGGTTATCAACGTAGCTATAGAATGACTCAAGATGTTCTTCAGCTGAAACACCTTCAGTCCTAGTGAGCTTAGGCATATACTTCTGATACTCTCCAGTAGGCATAGCATTCAAAGAAGTGCGCAGTATTAGAGGTCCATACCTAGCAGCTATGATTCTTTCCATTTTGGTAGGTGCTTGTGGACCTGCCATAGCTGTGGTGGCTAAAAGAGTACCGACAGTCTGAATGATAGAGGGCTGAGGAGTGACTGACAAGACTAAAGGAGTATGATGGATAGGAGGTGAGGTTTCCTTTGGGCATACAACAAAAGGAAAAACTAAAGAATAAGGATCTTTATGAATATCTAAGAGTTTTTCTTCGCTGCTAGTATTAGAAGCTATACTCTCAACACATATTTGTTCTATTACAGGGCTTTCTTGAAGAGATATAGGAGACTGTTTGGGTTTACCTGAACATGATGCTCCTTTATTCAATACCTTTCTTTCTTTGATGATCTTTTCAGGGTCAGGTATTGGGTCAGCTTGTAGCTTCTGAGGATTTCTCCGAGTATGCCTCACAAACTAAGCCAAAACTATGAAGTGGAGTCTCCAAGAGGTTCGGCCTCCAGTAGAGTCGCCAAATAGATGATTACAACCAAAAAAGTGCCCAGACTTTGTCTATCATCAAAGCTGGATCTATGTCGTTTCCCAGGGAAGCTGAGCTTTAGTTTCCTCTCCCCGGCAACGACGCCACTTATGTTATCTCCCCAAGAAACTCTCCTAGGTTGTAGATCGGAGATGCCTAGTAACATATAATTTTCAATATTGTTCTCTGAACTATTGGAATAAATGATGGTTTGGATCAAGCCAGATAACCATTTCAACTATGTTTTAACTCAAGACATGCATGAACACCCTTAGCTTACAAGGCTTTAGACCACTAATGCTCAATGTAGATTCAATGAATGGATGGAGAATACTGACCATACCGGTAGATGCATACATAAACATAATGAATGGCTAGCTACAGGCAGCAAAAGAGAATACTAACTATACTGGCAGATGCATATATGACCACATATGAATGGCTAGCTACAGGCAGGAAAGAAGCTTGCAAATCTAATTCATCAAAGCAGAGATAAGATGACAGTTATTTGGCGTTAGACAAAAAAGAAAACATGAACAAATTGTTCAAATGTAAGCTTAGAACAGAAGAGAAAATGGAATATTGAACATATAACAGCAAAAGAAGCTTGTATTACTAATGAATGAAGATGAGACGCTTGAGTAGCAAAATCTCTACAGTCTCTAGAAGTTTGAACCCTTATTACATCTTACTTTCAACTATTTATGGCCTGTTTACAATGCTCCTGAGCTCTAAAAAGCTCGGAGTCTTAATCTTGTCTAATTTGTCCCTTAACTGTTTGATTCCCTCTATGGGCAAGCATGGCTCGAAGGTTTTCACCTTTTGACAGAGGAATAACTGTATTCAAATATTTTGGATAGCTTGCTGTGCTGTCTGGGAGCTCTCTCATGCCAGAGATGCCCCATAATGTTTGTTTTGATGCGTTGTGTAGGGCTATTGATTCGCTGTGCTGCTTCTCGGCCTCTATGTCGGTTTGAGGAGTTGCGCATGCTGTGGCCCTTTCAATGGTTTAACAAAGCATGCTTTCTTTTAAAACGGAACAGCGCTGCCCTATTGTGGACCTCTGTTGAAAATAATGAATATTTCCGCTTTAAACAGAAAACACAGCAACACTGAGAATTCCCGCCCCTCTCTGTCCTTTTTGGACTTCAACAGTCCTCAAAAAATGATTAATTCCTTTATCGTGTCCGCCCTTGGGGTTATTGCAAGTCGCATTTGGCTCGCTCCCTTTGTATTTCAAATATGATACATTTTCATTCTGGAAACCCATCGGGTCCGGGCTCCATCGCTATCGCAATGCCCCAAGGTTTCCTTTGTATTTCGTTTAAATGACAAAAATACGCAACATGCATTGAAAATGGGCCTTGGTGCGGACCTGAAATCTTATGTAACATTGTTTATAATACTGTTGGGTCTGCAAAATCAGGCCGCACACATATAATGTAAAGGCCCCGCCCCTTGGTTTCCGCCGATAGCGATCCGGTGATGTAATGTAGGCTGTTGATCCGTGCGCGCGATCGACAGTCTACATTTAATCTCCGCTCAGAGTCGCAACTTCCCCCTGGTCTGTGCCGATAATGCCAACTCGCCTCTGCCGATTGCGACCCACCAATCCGATCATCGGCGGTTACTAATCGGCGGTGCCCAGTGCCAGTTGCCACTGCCTGAAGTCCTTTCTACTTTCCAATTTGCGATTTGCTGCTTAGATCTGGGCCATTGATCGGCCAGATCTAACGGCTACTGTACATTCTTGAGTTTTAAGCCTGCGATAATGGCATTTCATGGTTTTTGAAGTGTTTTAGCCTCCCAATAGTGCATTTTCGCCCTTCCAAGGGCTCTCCTCCCTCACTTGTTTCAATCTTTGAATGATCTTAAGCACTTTTGGAGACTCTGGGAGTGTTTTGGATCCATTTTTGGGCCAAATGCCAACAAAGCTAACAGTTGTCACTGGAAGCATCCTACTTCTTCTCTGGGAATGTCTTCCACTTTCTCCATGATTCCTTCTTGGTAGTTGTAGGAGCACCCTTGCTCCCCACTAACCACGCACTCTTTTTGGGATGCAAAGTCTCCCTCTAAATCTGCAAGCTCCCTCTAGAACTCGACTCTCCCTGAGTCTCCGGAGCATGGACCTTCTTCTCTAGAACCTGTACTTGCCCCTTTGAAGCCTGCACCCACATCTGCTTCTCTAGAACCTGCACCTGATCCTCCTACTTCTTCTTCCCATGATCCATAGGCTTGTTGTCAACTTGTATAGACCATACTCTATAAATCCAAGCACAATACTTGCAGAGCTAGAGCTTTTGGGCCTAAGTCTTTCCTTCCCATCCTATAATAAGACCTCAAACCCCTTCTTCTTGATCATCAAGACAGATATCACACTATATCTAAGTCCTAGTACAAATAGTACATCATGTACCTACATCATCCGTCCTATCTCCATCTTGAATGGCACAACTCTCGATCCTTAGATCTCCTTCTAACTCTTGTTGCCCAAAACCTTGTGCAACTTCGAGTCCCATTCAACTAGAGTCTCGAAAACCTCCTGTGACCCTGTCATATGTTTCGACGCACCACTGTCCATGTACCATCCATCCTCATTGATAGTACCCTGCGAGAAATGAGAGATCATATCAAAGTCCTCCTCCAATCTCCTGGTGAGAGCATCTATCTTAGCAGAAGTGGCAACACCGGTGACTTACTTCCCTTTCTTCTTCTCATCATCTCCCGTCTTCTTCTTCATCGAACATCTTGACGAAAAATGACCCATCTCGCCAAAGTTGAAACACTTGACTTTACTCAAGTCCTTCTTCTGCTTACCCTTCATTCGTGTTGCAAGTTCCATGTTATTATCTGAAGCCTTCTTCTTCGAATGAAGATCCTCGTCTCGCAACTCTTCCTGAATGAAGTCATCCCATAGCCTATTCTAGTCTAGCAACTTCTCTTTAGCTATGATCCCCTTGATGAAGGGCTTCCATTCCTCGATGAACCCTTTCAAAGCAATCCTTACCATATCAAAATCTGAAATAGTCATACTAACGACAGCAAACTCATCTTTGACCTAAGACAATCTCGTCAAATACGAAGTCACTCCTTCACCCTATATCATCTTGGTGGACTTCAACTTATCCTCCAATATCAGTACCCAGTTCTCGTTCTTATTCTAGAACAAATTTTGAAGAGCCATCCACATCTCATGTGCAGTGTTCTTCCCGAACAAATGAGGTATTAGGGGATCCTTCACATCATCAAGGATGATCAATCTCGTCTTCGTATCTAAATCCTCGTACACTTCTAGCTCCTTTGGGTCAGTGGGCTTCTTGATGGCTATCTTGGTGAACTCCTAGACCTTGTTGACTTGCAAGACCAACTTGATCCTTTCCTTCCATGGACTATAGTTGGACAATCCCTCCAACCTGTCTTCATACCAGAGACCAGCCTACAAATTCGACATTGTAGTGTGCCCTTCACCTACAACGTGACCAACTCCCTCTTAAGCCATAATTCACTATGCACACTCTAATTCACTATCTTCTAAAGTAGCTCAAACAAGCTCTGATACCATGTTGAATTTCCACGATCTTGGGTTTAGGATAGAATCTTAGAATCTTGGATGCTAACAAACCAAGAATCTCAACAAAGCTACTTTGCACAATGGAATATAAATAGCAGTATATCACACATGCACAGTATAGACAACTTTTTACAAAATATTGTACAAAGATGTACAACAACCCAATCTTTGTTATATTAAACCAACTGAGTAATACAACAATCTAGGGCTCCCATACAAGGGACAATGACCCATAATTATCCACAAGTACAAGAATACAAGATACACTGACAATCTTGTTGTAGCCTCTATGTTGTATCTCATCTTGTCAGTCCTTCACTTCTGTTCTGCTCTCTAGTGCCCCTTGGTCCATCAAGAGACAACACATAGAGTCTCCACGAGGGCTGCCACGTATCACTGTTGCAAGTCACTTCTGCTCCAATGAACACAGGCTAATCCAATCTGCTCTTCTAGGTTGGCAAACACCTGAGCTCCAATCTACCAATCCAGCAATCCACTAGTCCATCAATGTACTGGGCATTAGGCTCATCATCTTCACTCAAACTTCAGTTGTCAACCTCCCTTTATGACTGCTTGTCAAGGGCTACTTTGGGCTGCCAACACGCTGCCCTCCACCATTCCAATGGCATCCAATCCTTCCACTATAAGATCTTCACCTAGTAAGGGTTCCTTAACACCCAAGACAACCCCAACACATGGCTCCCATAGGTTGCAACAAGTCTGATCCAAACTAGTCAACCCTTGACCCAACACAAGGTAAAAATCATATTAAACATACCTCTGGTCTGGTGCTAAACTATAGTAGTCACTGTGATCTAGTTAGGGCTTCTTGTAGCTCCACATCAACCCTACAAAAGCACCGTCACAGCTCCATCTCCAGCTGCGGCCTTCCTCCACACTTCTTCCCTGTTCACTTGCTACTGTTATGGGCACAAATCAACCCTTTAGGCCCACGCTGCCACCTGTGTAAGGATTCAAGGCGTGCGGCCTATTCTGCCTCATAGAACAGCGTCTTGACCCCCTGTCCCAGTCACAAATAGGCCTGTGGCCTCTACACAGTAGTCTCTACGGGCTGTGGCTTGTTTACTATAGGAAAACCACACCTAAAGACACCCAAATAGTGCTCCAAAACAGCCCTCTCTTCTCGGCCCTGCTATAGGATAGTCCTTCCCTCAAAATAGTGATGTAAAGGCTACAAACCAAGCCTTTTCCTCCTTCATTGATTGCCTCCTAGCCTGCAGCCAATTTGAGGATATCCTTCTTCCAAGCACACGCTGCTTTCTTGCCTCAACATTGCCTTATGTTGCACCTTGGATGTGCTCAAATGAATTCACCTCACCTCCCTTTTATACACTAAAGGAGGGCTCCTTTAAGACATCCACATTTGCTTGAGAACCTGTCATTAGACCATTATAACACTAGAAAAACATTAACACTTGTTGTCCATGCCCACTCCTTCACTTAAAAAATTCATAACTCACTAAGGACATTTCAGATTTTGATGATTCTTCAAGTGCTGGATTCTCCTTGCCATCCTCTATCATCTCCATCCATCATGTTAAAGTTGGAAACTAGGGCCAAACTCCATGTGAGTCATCTTATTTATGGCAGTTGATATTTTTCGTGGATCCCTTTCATTGAGAGGTGTAGGATTGATCTAAAGATCATCCGATTCCGATAAGTATTTATGGAGTTATGAATTTATTTGTGTTATAAGACAATTTGTCAAGGTCGGCCAGCAACCAAATAGCCCCCACATGTGTTCAATGTTTTAGTATAAAAGGAGATGACTTGAGAGTCATTTAACACACACTTCACTCTTGATTTCTCTCCACTTGTTCTAGGTTTTAGTGGAAGAGAAATCTAAGAGAGGAAGCCCTAAAACGCAGAAGGTAAAGGAGCCCTAGTATGAAGCCCTAGACGCAGTCTCTACAAGCCCTAACATAGTCCTAAGAAGGAGGATCTACGTAGCTATGGAGGAGGTCTTAGCAGCCCTAGCCGTAGTCGTAGCAAGCCCTAGCCTATGACAACTCTACACATCCATTTGCGGACGAAGAGAGCTCGTTGAAGGAGGATAATTCCTTGTGGTAGCCGTAACAAGAAGAGGTAGGGATAGCGTGTAAAAGGAGGACTGTTTTGGGTCTATTTCAAGGGTCCGAAGCGTTGGAGAAGGGGTCGAGTTCCCTTGCTGGAAGAGCCGCAACCATATGGCAGTTTTGGGGGCACTTTGGAAGGGTGCAGATCCATGGAAAGGCAGTTGCAACCCTAGACAGTCTTACTGTAGGGTGCCACAGTAAATTACAGGCAGCCTGAAGGGTAGACAAGGGCTACGGTAGCCCAGAATTGAAGTATCCACCCTCGGCCCCTTAAAGAAGGAAAGTCGCATCTCTTGGGTGTGTTTTTGGGCACAAAAAGAAGGTTGGTTAAGGACTATTGTGTGCCCTAACTAGGCCTAGTTTGTTGCAACCAAAAAAACCTCAGAACAGTGAGTTGTAGCATGCATCTTAGGTGCTTGGTGTGTGTGCAGCTAAGGTCTATGGCAGGCCACAAGCCTAGTCACGCCTAAATAGGTCGGCATGGAAGTGTTAGGGGCTGCCATATGCCCAGAACAACAACATGAGGAGGCAGCCATGTTCAAAGTATGTTTTGGGCATGATTGTTGGGTTGTTGTAGGACAATGGGATAGCAAGCAATCATAGGAGCAACCATGACTAACAATGGGACAACAAGCAATCATAAGTGCTAAACATTGGAATAGCATGTGTGACAACAAGTACATGATGCAGTACAGTAATGGGTATAGTCATGATTAGGTGAAACATGATAGCTGTGTTGGCATGGTGCAACAATGGCACATGGGACAGCAGTGGCAGCATAAGGTGCAGCAGTATGATATGTGCAACATGGTTATGAGGTCCAACATTGTGATGATAGGTGTAGCATGGTGCAACACGGTGAGGTGCAACATGATGACGAGGTGCAACACAATGATAGGTGAAGGAGTCACCTTGGAGAATCAGTTGAAGTAGCATGTCTTCAACTGAGTTCAGTTATCTCATGTATCATCTTCTTAGAGATGATCTATGCTCTTGTTTAGATAAGTCAAAGTGTTGACTTCTATTGTAAATGTACTCTCTCTCTCTCTCTGTTGAACTATTGAAGAACATATAAGAAGAATTGATCAAGGGTTCCCCACATTGGGGTTTGTCCCTGGCTAGCGCCACATCTTGTGTCCTCTTGCCTTGGCTTGTTTTCTGTGATTTATGTTTATGTTCTATCTGCAATTTACTTTAATGTTGATGTGATTGCTAATCTGGAAAAGATATTGAGCTAACTATGAAAATTGAAATAAATTGCTCTAAGCATAGAACATACCTAAAATTTACATGATAACAGAGCTGAGGTGAAGACAAAGCCCAAGCAAGAGTGAAAGAGCAATCACCGAAGATAGTTGGGAAAGGACAAAAGGGTTCAAGGATTCCTCATCCCTCTTCAAATTCACCAAGAGTGAAGTCGAAGCAGAGAATATTATCAGAATGGCACATCGGAAGATTCTGATGGCCTACCTAAAGATCACTTCAATGGGAAGTCCACATCTAAGGTTGGAAGGAAAGGCAGATGCCTTGTATATATTAAGTTCGGCCTTTATGCAAAAAAGTGTCCGAATGGTAGGGACACATCACTTGATGATAATAACTATCATTCCAGGGACATCTTCAATGATCGAAGGAATGACAGGTAATGCAGGTCATCAAGGAAATATCCGACTCTTCAAAGAAAGCAAGGAATGCAAGTATGAAGAATCAAATGTTGTTTCTGATGAGATAAAGAAGCGTTATCTTATATTGGCCCTCTCCTTCGGACTCTTTGGGAATCTGGGTTATTGATTGTAGTGCTTCAAGGCACTTCATCGGATCGAAGGGTGCTCATTGCTCTCTCTAATTTGGTAGAGATGGAAACAATCGTGGGATTATACTTGGAGTCAATGCTATCCCGGAAAGGGTGTACAGAATGATACCCCTCAATTGAATGAGGGTAACTCGATTCATTTATAAGAATCTCTTTATGTACCGGATCGTAAGAAGAATCTGGTGTACATTTCATCAATGGAAGTCAAAGGTTTCAAGGTGGCATTCATCGATGGAAAAGTACATGTTTGAAAATAAAAATTTTCAAAGATGCTTTTATCCTTGAGTTCAAGATTGGCAATTTGTATCAAGTTGCAGGATGGTCCATTGGGGACCATGTCAGTTGACATATCTCATCTATAGCACCGAAGGTCTACTCATTATGGGGCCCTACCCGATGTGAGTCAAATGGTGACAAGGATGCCTGAATTCAAGAAGAGCATGAAGGTACATGTCCAAGATGTACCGAAGGAAAATCTAACAAGGGGAACATTCCCCTCATGTAGCAAGTCCACAGATTTGGAACAACCCGAGGGGTTTGAGATTCATGATCGGGAATCTCAAGTATGCAGGTGGAAGAAAGCCCTCTATGGCTTGAAGCAAACACCCCGGGCATAATATGAGAGGATTGATAATTGTCTGATGAAGTTGAGATTCACTAGGAGTGAAGCCAATCCAAACCATTGCTTGAAGGTTGTGGATGATAGACCTCTTATACTGGCACCTTATGAGGACGACCTCTTTCTCACAGGTGCAGACCCTCTCATTTGCAGAAGTAAGAGGGAATTGGATTCCGAATTTGGAATGGTGAACTGCAAACCCGTGACTAGCTCGATGGATCTTAACTTTCAGAAGATATGTGGTAAGGATACCAGACCTGATTTGGGAAATGCCTCTAAGTTTCACAAACTCATACTAGAACTGATGTTCTTGGTGAAACCCTGTCCGAGTATATGTTTTGAGTTAGCATGTTGGGATCATATTTGGTTGAGCCTCACTGGGTTGATGCCAAGAATCATTTGAGATATCTTCTGGGCACAATCTCCCATGGATTGAGATACACTGCCGGAAATGTGAAGCTGCATGATTATTCTGATATTGATTAAGCAGGCAGTGTGGAGGATCGCAAGAGCACTTTTGGGTGTTGGTTCTCTTTGGGTTCTGCTCGATATCTGGATGAGCAGGAAGCAGAAGACAGTTGCTTTGAGCACCGCTGAGACCGAATACACAGCTACGAGTATGACCTCGTGTGAAGTTGCCTGGTTGTGAAAGCTCTTCAGTGAGTTGTTTGACACATGATGGATGCCACTGTGATCTTCTGTGAGAAAGAGAGGGGGATTCGATTGTTGAGGAATCTCGTATTCCATGATTGCTCTAGCATATAGACATCAGATGCTACCTTATCTGGGATATGGTACATCGATGAGCAAGAAGGCTCCATTGCATTGGGACTGATGTGCAAGTTCTAGACATTTTGTTGAAGCCTCGAGGAAAGGTCAAATTTGTGACTTTCCAGAATGACTGGGAGTCGTTGAGAGACCCTCTTATGAGGGTCCTGCATGATGCATGCATTGAGTTCTGGGAGCTCTGAGGGGCTTAGGGTACTTCTTGGAGCAATAAGTGACAATAGGGCGACTCACCCTCCCCTAATGGTGCATTGTGTACAGAGTGAATGATTCAGCCTGCCCCTGTGATACCCCATGGCGACTTATGGACAAGATGAGTGGTTCTCCTATCGAGGCATCCTACCCATGCAATCTAGAACTCATGGGAAGTACCTCTCATCTGGCCAATGAGCAGGAAAATGGGGTTAGGGACCATAATAGTACTATCGATGGACACATTGTTGTATCTACTGTACTCCTTATGCTAGGATGACCTCCATTTATCTGGGATTAATGAAACTGAGTTGGGATAAGTATGAATGGTTTAAGACACTCTCTTGTGATATTGATTTGGGATCAATGAAACTGACTTCGGGTCAGTAAGAGTGATATGACTCACTCTCTTGGAACTGATCTAGGATCAGTAAGCGTGGTATGACACACTCTCTTCATATGGAACTGACTTCGGGTTAGTAGAGAATGGTATGAGACATTCTCGATCAATTCTTCTTCATGGTTCAGCAGAGCAGAGGAGAGTAGAGCAGAGCCAGCAGTGCAGGGCATAGTTGGCAGAGATAGTACATTTTGGCTGATGGATCGACGGATGGAGTTCTCCCTAGTTGAGAGGGAGTGTTAAAATTGGCAACTAGGGCCAAACTCCATGTGGGTCATATTATTTATGGCAGTTGATATTTTTCTTAGATCCATCTCATCGGGAGGTGTAGGATTGATCTAAAGATCATCCAATTCCGATAAGTATTCATGGAGTTATGAATTTATTTATGTTATAAGACAATTCGTCAAGGTCGGCCAACAATCAAATAACCCCCACATGTGCTCAACGTTTTAGTATAAAAGGAGATGACTTGAGAGTCATTTTACACACACTTTACTCTTGATTTCTCTCCACTTGTTCTGGGTTTTAGTGGAAGAGAAATCTAAGAGAGGAAGCCCTAAAATGCAGAAGGTAAAGGAGCCCTAGTATGAAGCCCTAGACACAGTCTCTACAAGCCCTAACATAGTCCTAAGAAGGAGGATACGCAGCTATGGAGGAGGTCTTAGCAGCCCTAGCCGCAGTCCTAGCAAGCCATAGCCTATGACAGCTCTACACATCCATTTGTGGATGAAGAGAGCTCGTTGAAGGAAGATAATTCCCTGTGGTAGCCGCAACAAGAAGAGGCAGGGACAGCGTGTAAAAGGAGTACTGTTTTGGGTCTATTTTAGGGGTCCGAAGTGTTGGAGAAGGGGCCGAGTTCCCTTGTTGGAAGAGCCGCAACCATAGGACAATTTTGAGGGCACTTTGGAAGGGTGCAGATCCATGGAAAGGCAGCCGCAACCCTACATAGTCTTGTTGTAGGGTTCCGTAGTAAATTACAGGCAGGCCAAAGGGTAGACAAGGGCTAGGGCAGCCCAGAATTGAAGCAGCCACCCTCAGCCCCTCAAAGAAGGACAACCGCATCTCTTGGGAGTTTTTTTGGGCACAAAAAGAAGGTTGGTTAAGGATGGTTGTGTGCCCTAATCAGGCCGAGTTTGCTGCAACCAAACAAACCTCATAACACTGAGTTGTAGCATGCATCTTAGGTGCTTGGTGTGTGTGCAGCTAAGGTCTATGGCAGGCCACAGGCCTAGTCACTCCTAAACAAGTCAGCATGGAAGTGTTAGGGGTTGCCATATGCCCAGAACAGCAGCATGAGGAGGCAGCCATGTTCAAGGTATGTTTTGGGCATGATTGTTGGATTGTTGTAGGACAATGGGATAGCAAGCAATCATAGGAGCAGCCATGACTAACAATGGGACAGCAAGCAATCATAGGAGTAGCCATGACTAACAATGGGACAACAAGCAATCATAGGTGCTAAACATTGGAACAACGTGTGTGACAACAAGTACATGATGCAGTGCAATAATGGGTACATTCATGATTAGGTGAAGCATGATAGCTGTGGCAGCATGGTGCAACAATGGCACATGGGATAGCAGTGGCAGCATACGCTGTAGCAGTATGATATGTGCAGCATGGTTATGAGGTCCAACATAGTGGTGATAGGTGCAGAATGGTGCAGCATGGTTATGAGGTCCAACATAATGGTGATAGGTGCAGAATGATAGGTGAAGGAGTCACCTTGGAGAATCAGTTGAAGCAACATGTCTTCAATTGAGTTCAGCTATCTCATGTATCATCTTCTTAGATATGATCTATGCTCTTATTTAGATAAGTCAAAGTGTTGATTTCTGTTGTAAATGTACTCTCTCTCTCTCCCCATTGAACTAATGAAGAACATATAAGAAGAATTGATCAAGGGTTTCCTCACATTGGGGTTTTTCCTTGGCTAGCACCACATCTTGTGTCCTCTTGTCTTGGCTTGTCTTCTGCGATCTATGTTTATGTTCTATCAGCAATTTACTTTAATGCTAATGTGATTGCTAATCTAGAAAAGATATTGAGCTAGCTGTGAAAATTGAAATAAATTCCTCTAAGCATAGAAATACCTAAAATTTACACATCACTTGTCCAAAATGCCTCATGGTTTTGATCCAAACATTGATGGGTGCAAAACCCCAACCTTGGGTTCCAAGCCCACAACTGACTCTTGTGGTGCTCCAACCTCCAAACCTCGAACCCTAGGGCTTGGAGTACCTCCCAAGCTATAAAAAAATCAATATGAATACCTTTCTCCACTTGCGTATGTTTCTCACTGTGACTCAATCCCTGGCACTATTGAAACATGGGTATGGCTGCATATCCTTACCATTATATTGGAGTAAATTACTAAATAGATGTTACATGTAAAGATTAAACATTTAGGCAATATATCTATTACTATTTAATATTGAAAGTAGAATTACATCAATTTGGTTATAAGCTTAGCCCCCTGCAATAAAAATAAAGTCAAAATGATCACTTAGACAACATAATATGCCTGGACATTTTTTTTTCTTTTGAAATAGATATCTTGGTGCAATTCCCTGCAGACTTCCACTCATTCCAAGGATGGTATCTAGGGTAAATCAAATTCTTCAAGGCTCATGGTTGATACAACAATATAGTCACTATGAGCTCAACATGTCACTTATGGGGACTGATTTTGGGTCCATGTTATAACTCTCCTCCTCATCTGCCCAAGCTAGATCTAATTGACAAATATGCTCAGACATATTTTATCCTGCTCGAGGTTAGTAGAAAAGGATATCATGCCTTAACTTGCAGAGATTAACAGCTACAACAATACCATGGATTTTGTCAGTTTGATCTTCCTTTATCATTTGATTCTCAAATGGCGGATTTATTGTAATTTATTAATAGCGATGATCCAAATAAAGAGGTTGTTTTCGATAAGTTCATTGCCCAATCTGTAGAGCTTTGTCCTGGGCAAGTATTTACATGAGAAGTAATGGGTATGAGGTCTAGAAACTAGGCTAGTGATTTGAAATATACTAATGAGCTTAGTGAATACTCCTTTTCACTGTCAAGTTCAACAATAGAATTGGCCCCCTGGCTTTCCAACCTTTATTTAACTTTACAAAGTGCAGGATCTGATAAAGTATACAAATAATACCGATGCAGATAATATCTAAATAATCGTTCTTTCTGTTCTTTCATGAAATACAGTCTCTTTGCAAATTGAAGTCGAAAAAACTGAAATCCATCATAGGCATTGCAATGGGCATATCTATCACAGATATAGGAGAGTTTGAGCGCGAGGCAGGAGCAAAATCCCAATTTGAAGGAGACCTACATATTGAAGACACGTCGAGGGTGGAGAAAAGTCTATCGGGAATGGATTAAACATATAAAGTAGAAGTTTTCAGTTCTAGACCCAATCCAAGGACTAAAAAAATTATATCCTATAGGGCCAAATCCTGCACTTTTTGCTGAAAGCTTCCCTTTATTGTTTGTCAGGAAAATAAGAGATTCCCAAAATTAATTAATCTGAGTAGTTTATATCCTAGCTTCTTCGAGAATGTCCATCATTTGTTTTCTATAAGTTCATTGCCCAATCTGTAGAACTTGGTTCTGGGCAAGTATATACATGAGAAGTAATGGGTATGGGGTCTAGAAACTAGGCTAGCGATGTGCAATATACGAATGAGCTTCGTGAATACTCCTTTTCACTGTCAACAGTAAAATTGCCCCCCTGCCTTTCCAACCTTTATTTAACTTTGGAAAGTGCAGGATCTGATGAAGGATATAAATATGCCCATGCAGATAATATCTAAATAATCCTTCTTCTTGTTCTTTTATGAAATACAGTTTCCTTGCAAATTGAAGTGGAAAAAAACTGAAATCCTCTAGGCATTGCAATGGGCATATCTATCACAGATATAGGACAGTTTGGAAGCAAGGCAGGAGCAAAATCCCCATTTGAAGGAGACCTAGAAAATGAAAACATGTCGATGGTGGAGAAAAATCTATCGGGAATGCATCAGACATGAAGTAGAAGCTTTCACTTCCAGACCCAATCCAAAGACTATAAGAATTATATCTTATAGGGCCAAATCCTGCACGTTTTGCTGAAAGCTTCCCTTTATTGTTTGTCAGGAAAATAAGAGATTCCCAAAAATAATTTATCTAATTTTGAATCATAGCTTCTTCGAGAATGTCCATCTCGGCAGATTTGTCTATTTCTATTCATTAATAGAAAAGCATCGTTAAAAACAAATGAATTCCAAACTTTTGATTAAGTGCACTGCTGTTTTACATCGAGTCTGTGTGAGAAGCTGCTCCACTGCAAATTCGCTTCCCGATACACAGGTATTCTCATTCCCTAATGCTACTTCAGCATACTGAAATCCTTCAATAGAGTCAGTTTCATAACCATGTTCCACCAGGCTTTTTTTTATGATCAATCTTTTATTGATCTGCAGTCAAGACTCAAGATTGCAGATTCACATTGATTAGACTGTACCAATGCCTTTTCAATCCTCTTCTATTTACTTTTTTTACTACATTTCTGCCATCTCTTAGCTGATCATATAGATCATTTTTTTCTCCGGTTAGCCGTCTCTTCGGTTTATTTCCCTAAATACCACTTCTATGTTTTGCCTTTACCCCAATCCTCATCGTGGCGTTCCTCTTCCAGGTCTGATTTCCAGACACTGGTATCTCTCTACATCTTCGTTTCATTTTATCCTAGTCTTTCTTTGTCCCTTACCAGTCCCTTCCACATTAAAGGAATTCTAATTTTGAAGTCCTCGATTGAATGGTTGGGAGCACAGATTGTTTTCCCATCCATTTGGGTTTGATTTCAAGGGACATTCTTGACATATTGTGATAAGGTGCAAGGAGCAGGTGACTTTTAGGATAAAATCTACTCTGGTGTGTGTCTTGGTTCTTGTTAAGTAGTAAGTTTTTAGTATATTTGCTTGTGGGCTGTTGGATATACTCTAAGCATTATGGAGATAACCAAAAAGTTTGATCAGACCTTTGCCCAGAGAATTCTAACAAGTTATCAAAACACCAGACACTCTAATTTTTCAATTCTAATCTCATGCTTCTTTTCCTTTGCATCATGGCCATAGTTCAGAGAATTTATTATTTTGTTAATATAAAGTTCGATTCATTAAAATACAATTTTAAATTTGATATCTCATTAATAAATACCATGTCTTCTATATAGAAAAGAAAGCTAAAACTGTAACACAATTAAATAAAATAATTATTTATATTTTAAAGATACTTAAATGAATAACATTTTATTTATTAATAATAAAATAATGAAGCACAAGAGAAGGCATCAACATGACTGGAATCACATGGGGTGAAAATGTCATTTGGAACTTTACAACAGCTTTTCCCGACCCCAAACCTTTTCCACAAAGCATTTACCCGACGAAAAGAGGATCAGTTAACAGAATGAAGATTTAACAAAAAGCGGGAATGACCCATTTTGGCGCTAAAACCTCCTTCCTTGCATTGTCTTCGTTATTCCTGTTCTTGAATCGCTCGCAGAAAATCTCCCTTGGGGTTTTCTTGCGCAGGTTACTGAAAAGATCCTTCTACGTTTTTGTCTCCGTTGTAGAATCGCTCGTAATTCCCACACGAATTAGATAGTCTTGGGGAAAATCTTTTCCCGTTTCTGGGATTGCTGGAGTGCATGACGATCATTTTCGCCGCAGAAGAGATGACACCAGTCACAATAACACAACTACAAGCCACTTGCAATGTTCATAAAGAGCATGGGTACCAATCTTTTCTATTTTCGGATCAAATGTTGGCGTAAAAGCACCGTATTACTGACATTAAAGTATTGAAACCGTTCTCAGAAGTGCTTCAACCGAACTATATCACATTTTCTCTTCTCAGTACATCAGATGTATTATATATCCTCCTCAGCAGATATTCTCACTGCTCAGAAGCTTCCTTCCAGTTGCTGGGCAACTCATTGCCTATGCTGTCTGCCCATGTTTAAAATCTTCTCGGGTATTTCTGTGCAAGTTCGTTTACTTAGTTTCCTGATTAATAACCGTTTTCCAGCATTTAGCATTTGTGAAGGAAGGTTGCTGGAAGATGCATCGGAAGAGATTTAATCGTTAAAGTACCAATGTTCTTTCCAGGATCCATTGGAGTCGGTTGGTGATTATTGCAGTCCGTCGACGGTATAACCTTGGAAAATTAATAATTATTTTATCAATTTTTTTGGTTTCGCTCGGGTTCGTCGAAGATGCAGGGAAGGTTGCTGGAAGATGCATCGGAAGAGATTTGATCGTTAAAGTACCAATGTTCTTTCCAGGATCCATTGGAGTCGGTTGGTGATTATTGCAGTCCGTCGACGATGCATAACCTAGGAAAATTAATAATTATTTTATCAATTTTTTGGTTTCGCTAGGGTTCGTCGAAGATGCAGGGAAGTATCAGGTAGGATTTGATTGCAAAAGTGACATCGGTTCATTTGCTTCCGAAGAGGTCTATCCATGACTTGCGATGGACCATGTCAATACATAATCTCCATCTCAATGGCACCTTCCTCTTCACATAAAACCTGTTTGTTGTATGCTGATGGGTTCAAATGTAAAGTTAACCCTATTAAGTAAAAAGTCTGTTTCAAACAGAACCTGCTTTACTACACTAAATCAATGTTCCACCAAGTTTTTGGGACAGGGAAACGCTTGAGCCTAATACACACAAAGGGATGTATAACTGAAGCAAGGATACACACAATACACACAAGGGGGGACATATATAATCAACCCCAAAATTTAGGGAAATTAATTAAGAAGCAGAGTCTTAAAAATTATAAAATTATTAAAAATTTAATATATAAAATAAAAAATAAAATCCCAACAATATGTTAATAACTAAGTAAATAGTAAATCTTAATAATTATAAAATGCACATCTAAATTGAGGAAACGGATAACACACAAGGGGCGGGGATATACACAAAGGGGACGTATATAAGCAACCCCAACATTTAGGGAAATTATAGGGAAACGAGGACATTAAAGTCTTAAAATTTATAAAATTATTAAAAATTTAATATATAAGAATAAAAAATAAAATCCCAACAATATGTCAATAACTAAGTTAGTAAATAGTAAATCTTAATAATTATGAAATGTACATCTAAATATGATCATCATTTCATATTAGACTATTATGAATCATAATTGTCATTTGACATTTTTGCAATCATCAATGTAAAATTGTAAAGCTAAAAGTAAATTACTAAATTGAATCTATCATTTGGCATATGCAATGTTTCATCTAAATTCATCATTTGGCTATGGGCATTAATATTATGCAAGGTACATCTAAATTAAATTAATCATTTGACAATTGAAAATACACAATGCACATTAATAGTAAATTCATCATATGACAATGACATTATGTTGAAGTTTAAAATAACCGTAGAATACTAAACTAAAAGTAAACATAGAAAGAAGTGAAATACTAGTAAATTTCGATAAATATGGTATTTGGCCGATTTTTCAACACAAGAGACGAAGTGCGTTTAGGGGCGGAGCTTTGGTGCTAGGGTTTCACTAAGCGAGGGACGGAGAGCAACAGGCACCCATGGAGACACAAGGAGGAGGGAGCTTTGCTCCCTCCTACAGTAATATGGTAACAAACAGAGGACGAGGAGGGAAAAAAAACAAACCTCCACAACTCTTGGAGATCAAGAGAAAAAAAACTGGAATGCAGAAGGCGGAAGGCAGCAAAACCCATGTAGAGCAAGGGACCCACGAAGAAGACTGTTAGGAGGAAAAAGACGAAGACAAAGATCAGGGATCAGAGAACAGAGCCAAGATGGGGCCCTGTAAACCCAAAACCATTACCAAACCTCGGGTTATTTTGAATGATCCAGCTCTGCAAGCACACAGGGATCACATGGAAAACTATGCCATCGTATGCAAATTTATGGAAATCTGGCCATCAGAGAAAGCGTTGTACACTTGGATAAAATATAACTAGAAACCAAAGGGGGAGTTAAATATAAATGTTGGATCCAAGGGTTTTTTTACTGTGGTGTTTACAAACATAGAAAATAGAGACAAGATTTTTAAGGAAGGCCATACTTCTTTGCAGCTGCTGGTCTCTATATGCGGCCATGGACAATGAACTTTGTGCCAGAACGAGAAACCTTCACTTCGGTACCAGTATGGATTAGACTATACTCCTTACCTTTAGATTATTGGATGCCAGAATCTTTAAAAACTATAGGCAATAAATTAGGTCATTTCTTAAAAATCTCAGAGGCAACTCTACAGGGAAAATATACATCCTATGCCCGTATATGTGTGGAGATGGACCTATCAGGAGCCCTTCCAAATGAGGTCATTCTAAAAGTCTATGACGAGGAATGGGTTCAAATAGTTGACTATGAACATATTCCATTTAGATGTCACAAGTGTCATGAGCATGGGCACCTATCCAGAGACTGTCCTCTTAATAGAAAGGAGGAAAACTTAAATACTAGCAAAGGGAAAGACCAGACAAGTTTCACCAGAATAGAAGGAAGAGGAAAAGGAGGGGGAAGGAAGACACAAAAGAGCCCTATTGGGAATGATAAAACTAAAAGTCACAATAGGTTTGAGATCTTAGGAGAAAAGAGACAGATGGAGGAGATCAAGCGAGTACAGAGAAGAAGACAGCAAGGGGGAAAGAAAAAGGGACCAACATGGAGTTCACTCAGGAACAAAATGAACACACAAAGGGTCCTTTGAGTAACATGGAAATAGAAAAAGACCAAGAAATGTCTCAAAGTGAAAGTGGCACAGAGGATCAAAACTTACAAGAGATCCTAGAAAGGGAAAACCTAGAGATGGAAAAGTTTCTAGAACAGGGAGGAAACCTGGGAATAAACTCCATCCCTCAGGAGGATGTGGACAAGGTCCAATAGATATTTCTGAACAAGTCAAACCAAACAGCTGCAAGAGTCAAAAGGGGTCATGACAACCAAGAAAACAAAGGGACTTCCCCAATCGAATTAATAACAGGAAAACTAACAAAGAATCTAGACAAGAGGAGGGGAAGAAAAAGATATAAAGAACTACTACTGGAATGTGGCTAACTCATGATTGACTCGGGAAGGATGAAAGATCTTTCCAGTTACTCCTTTAAAAGCCCACCTCAATGAAGATTACAACCTGGAACCTTAGAGGACTTGGGAGTAGAAGAAAACTGAGGAATCTAGGTAAAAGAATCAAAGAGGAAAAACCTGACATAGTATTCATACAGGGAACAAAATGCTCTGTGGAGAGGATCCGCAAAAAACACAGCAAATGGTTAAATAGATATGAATACCTTGAAGTTAAGGCAAATAAATCTGCTAGTGGCATTCTCACTCTATGGGATCCACAGAAATTTGGTGTGATTGATGCAGAGGCATCCAGACATCACCTTTCACTGATTTTCCAACCGGTGGGAGACAAACAATGTTACATGATCACCAATGTCTATGGTCTGCAGCCAATGGAGGACAAACTTCGACTCCTCACAACACTGGAGGATATGCCGAAGAGATACCCAGCTTTACCCTGGATTCTTGGAGGCGATTTTAACATAACAAAATCACTCAAGGAGAAGAAAGGAGGAACTAGAACACTTGGCAGAGACTCAGTTGCCTTCCAGAACTTCATCACCAATAAGAAATTAGTAAATATGGAAACAAGCAATGGAATCTTCACTTGGAATAACAAAAGAGGGGAACCTACCCAAGTAGCCTCAAAATTGAACAAATTTATTGTTTCAGAGGAACTTCTTCTTAGGGGAGGCAACATTACTGCATTCATTCTACCTTTTGGAGGTTCAGATCACTGGCCTATCCAATTGGAAGCTTCCCTCTTTGGAAAACCAAGGAACACCCCCTTCAGGTTTAAGAATGCTTGGCTCACACATTCAGATTTCCTCACCAATATTGAAGAATGGTGGAAGGAAGAGCTTCACTTATAAGTTACAAAAATGTTCCTTTTTCACAACAGGCTCAAACACATTAAAAGCAGACTGAAAGAATGGAACAAAAAAGAATTTGGCAACATCTTCAAAGCCAAGGAAGATGTGGAAAAGAAACTAAAGGAAATAGACCAAATTCTTATCACTGAAGGCTACACAGAAGAAATGAAAGAGATGGCAGAGTCACTCCAACAGGAATGGGACAACAGATGCCTCCAAGAGGAAATATTCTGGAGACAGAAATCTAGAGTACGATGGATTAAAGAAGGGGAGAGAAACACCAAATTCTTTCACAGATCCACCATAGCTCACAAAAACAACAACATAATTGTGAAACTTACAGACCAGCATGGAATAGAGAGAAACACTCATGAAGAGATGGAGAAGGTTCTACTCCAGCATTTTCAAAAAATCGTTGAGAAAACCTCAGAAGACAGAAACCAGTCCACAAAAAGATTTACTCAGTACATCCCTAAATTTGTCACTAGAGAAGATAATTTCAACCTCAATAGACCAGTAACAGAGGAAGAAATAGAGGAAGCCATGAAAGAGATGCAAAATGGCAAAGCACCAGGCTCGGATGGCTTTAATGTTGACTTTTTCAAAGCCTTTTGGAGGATAGTGAAATAGGACATCCTGGAGGTAGTGGAAGACTCTCGAAGATTCAAGACAGTCTTAAAAGCGCTCAACGAATCTTTCATAGCCTTAATCCCCAAACAGGAAAAGGCCACCTCTCCAGACAGATTCAGACCTATAGCATTATGCAATGTGATATATAAAATTATATCCAAAGTCATTGCCAACTGGCTCAAACCTCTCCTCCCAACCCTAGTGTCAGAGGAGCAAATGGGATATGTGGAAGGAAGACAAATTCTAGATAATATAATTCAAGTTCATGAAATGGTTCATTCACTCATTACCAATAAACAGGCAGGAATGGTTATGCAGTTGGACATAGCAAAGGCATATGACAAACTTAGTTGGTCGTACATAAGAGCAATATTAAAAGCCTATGGCTTTGATCACAATTGGATTAAATGGGTTATGGCGCTAGTTACCACTGCCAGCTGTTCAATTCTTCTCAACGGCTCTCCTTCAAGGACCTTCAAGCCTTCTAGAGGTCTGAGGCAAGAAGATCATCTTTCTCCTTTCCTTTTCATTCTAATGATGGAAGGGTTAGGGAGAGTTATTAGAGTTGCTAAGGGGGGAGGAAGAATTCAGGGTCTGAGACTCACTCAAGGTGGGGACACGGTGACACATCAACAATTTGTGGATGATACCGTGCTTCAAGGCACACCCATTGTCAAGGAAGCCAAAGCATTCAAACAGATTCTGAGTGAGTTTGCTAGGGCAGTGGACACAGAGGTAAGTCTTATTAAATCAAATATTTTCTTTTTCAATACAGATATTTCAATACAAAGAAATCTTTCCAGAATTTTGGGCTTTCAAAGGGAGTCACTGCCTGCGAAGTACCTGGGAGTTCCTCTCACTGACAAACCGCTTCACAAAGATATCTGGGAACTTCTTCTTAATAAGCTAAAAGACAAGATTAGAAAATGGACAAATAGAACACTAAATCTAGCAGGGAGACTGGTTCTCACTAAGGATATCCTCCAAAGTATCCCTATCTATATGCTATCTGCCATTCCAGCACCAATTGGTGTAGTTACTAATATAAGAAACATTCAAAGAGACTTTCTCTGGGGGAAAGGGGAAGAAAAGAAGAAATGGGCCCTTGTGGCATGGGACAGAGTGTGGAAACCCAAGTCCCATGGTGGCTTGGGCCCGCATGACCCAAGAATTCTTAATAGAGTTCTTGGAGCCAAAATCTAATGGAGATGGCTAAAAGAAATACAAGCCCCCTGGGCAAAACTGTGGAAGCAAAAATATGCTAGTGAATGGCAGGAGAAGAATCTAATCAGAATGACAAGACAAGTAAAAGGTTCTGCAATTTGGAACAGGGCATGGGAGAACAGGGCCCTAGTCCAAAATCATAGTTTCTGGGAGATCAAAAATGGAAACCTGACTTAGTTCTGGGAGGAGAATTGGCAGCAGGAGGACAATCTCCAAAGTGAAGAATTAGCAGAAATTCACACTGATACCATCAACAAAGGACTAAGGTGGGTAAGTGACTACTAGGACCAATCAAGGAACAATGGGAAATGGAGAACATGGAAACTTCCAGATTACAGAGAAATGGGTATGCTACATACTCAAGCTATAGCCCTTAAAGGTATTTTGGACAAGAGACAAATCTTAAAATCAGACTTGGATGATCAACTAATATGGGGAAATAACAAGGCGGGTCTCTTCAACCTCAAGGAAACCAAAAGGATAGATGTAGGGTTTAACCTTTCAAACACAGATAAGACGTGGAAAGAAATTTGGGAAAATCCTTAATGGATGAAAGTCAAACTGTTCAAGTGGTTGGTTCACCAAGGCAAGATTTTGACATGGGATAATCTTTAAAAAAAAGGCTTTGTTGGCCCCTCAAGATGTTACTTATGTAGACAACATAAAGAAACTACAAATCATCTCCTGAATAGATGCACTTTCACCACAACACTTTGGAATTGGGTTGGAGAAGTCTTTGAGCAAACAGACAGAGATGTTAATGACATCATTACTACTTTGAAGAATTGGAGGAAAAATTCCTCGGATAAGGAGATCATAAACTCAGCTTGGATGCTGACCCCGGGATTCTTAATCTGGAATGTCTGGAAGGAGCGCAACAATAGGATTTTCAAGGAGAAAGTGAGTCCGGTGAGCAAAATCCTCAAACTAGTCCTTAAACAACTCAAAGAAACTGTGCATATCCTGGGAGGAGCAGCTATAGGTAAACCTATTGAACAAAGAGAGGCCAGAATATTGGAGAAGTAAGAGCTCAAGGTTATCCCCCCCAGGGTTCTATGCATATTATCAAGAAAACCTCACCAAAAAAGTCTTCTTGGCAACCCCCATCTCATGGTTTTTAAAAATTCAACATAGACGGGGCTTCAAAGGGAATCAGGGAGAAGCTAGTTATGGAGGGGTTTTGAGGGATGAGGAAGGAAAAATACAGGTCATCTTCCACAGTTATCTAGGCAAATCAACTAACAATATGGCTAAACTCATGGCAATGGAATTATGCCTGGAAATACTGCTCAAGTACAACATTCAAAATGTCATCATTGAGGCTGATTCAGAATTAGTCATTAAATTAGCAAAGAGGATAAATGATGGTGCTGCTCCTAAGAAAATCTCAGAACATTGGTGGCTTCTGCAAGTCTACCAAAGAATCCAAGCGCAACTAAGAATGTTGAGAACCCTCAGGTTGGTGCATGTTTGTAGGGAAGCCAACAAAGTGGCAGACTGGCTTGCCAATGAGGGGGTACGAAATAAGCATATCGTTTTCTGTTGTTGATGGGAGGAGATAACAGTTGATAGGTTGAAGGAGGGATGTTCATCCAGGGCCCTTAGCGACCGACAGCAGCATCAGGAAAATCAAGAGGTAGTATTTGTTGACACAGAGCCACAGTGATGGGGTCCAGTTATTCTAGTTTCATTATGAAGTGTTTTGTCATTAGTGAGATCCTTTTTAGGTTGTAGGTCTATGTTGGCCTCATTAACGCAGGTAATGGCAAACCAGATGTCTCAGGGGGACGGTTGGTTGGAAGGATCTTCATCTCCCTTTGGCCCATGAGTCGGAACCTAGATTTTATCAGAAAACGTAAAAACCCAACTTTTATTCCTGTGAACAACTTTACTGCCCTTGAGGTGGTTTCCGGTATATCACAAGCTCATCAAGCGGAAAGCGGTTTTCACATTTGAGAGCGATTCCACTCACCATGTGACACGTGGCTAAGGGTGGGGTGGAATTACTGCCTTCATCGTGCGCTAACTATCGGTGCTCTTAGCCCGCGCGATATGATCTGTAACCGTTGGATCTAGCAAGGATAATCTACGACCAAGATTTTGCGTGCAGGTTGGTGGGTTCACTTCAGAGGTTATGTTTCGAGCTGTTCGTAGGACCTCTCTGGGATTGCGCGCAAACGGTGGATTTCGGAAAGTTAAAGTGATCAAAGTATAAGTCAAAAACAGACCCGATAGGATTATAGATTATGGTCTACTGGGTTCATTGGGTCCAATTAATTTGTTTAACAGGTGTGCATGTTGGCCACCCGATTTGCTTTTCTTTCGATGGATCTTCAGCACAAGATCCAATGGTCAGTTTTGGTCTGCAAGTTTGTTTTGGTAGGCCCGCGTCCTTGGGTCCGCTTTATCATTTTGAGACCATAATTTGGGGTAGGCCTGTCATATTGGCAGGTCTCACTGCCACGGTCGCCTTTGTACAATATTTCTCCTTTTTAATTGAATAGAAGGATCCACTCTTGCCTTAGCAAAAAAAAAGAAAAAGAAATACTAATAAATTTCTCAAAAAGTACCAAATAATAAATCACAACTCCAATCTGATGGCTCCATGTCACAAATGAAAATTGTAGATGGAAAATGCCAAGCGCAGTAGTGAGAAAATCTCGAGTGGCAAGGTAAAATGTCGAGTGACAGTAAAAGGAAAATGTCAGGCGGCAAGGTAAAATCGCAGGGTTAATGAGAAACAAATGAGAAATGTGAATGATTATGTTTTAAAGTTTTAATTTCTCCTTTAGTTTTTATTTCTTATTTTTTAATTATATTAAAATTTATAATTTTTTGTATTTTTAATTGTTAGCAAAAAAATTTGGAGGGATACAGGGGGACGCTTTTCATCACCAGAAAAAAGTCTCCTTAGAGTTTCCCCAAGTTTCCCCAGAAAAGGGGTCATGGGGAAATGTTTCCCCATCCCGGGAGCGTGGGGGAGCGAGGAAGCGCATCCCCCACCTTGGGTGTCACACCCCTATCTTAGCGGTAGTCTTTCAACCGCACATAGGCAAGTGCGGCACCGCTACACACTTTCTTTTCACCAATACTTGTGAGTACAAAATACCCCTAACTCTTCAACACTTAGTTTATTTTCTTCCAATTCTACTTAGTGTTATAACGCAGCGGAAATAAAAATTCATTACTTAGTTATTTCCTTCCAATTCTACTTAGTGTTATAACGCAACGGAAATAAACACTCATACATTCATCATTATCATCATTATCATCATATCATCATATATGCATAGCGGAAATACACATTTCTTCAATGGGAGGGGCAACTCCCCAATATAGAGTCTGTCTGTATCAGTAATAATTAATAACAGTTCAATATTTTACAAGTATATAATATACAAATCTGCAACTAAGTTTTGCAACCACATCTGCACACTTAGGCAATTATTCACCTTGCCTGGAAACCTCAATTTTCCTTTGGCAAAGTCCCACAAGTCACCTCCTGCAACTTGCCTCAACCTGCACTTCGGTCACCCAATGTGTTGGGTCACCCACCGGGTCGGGTCGCCCACCCGTCGTGTCAACGCACCCGCCCACGCCTTGCAACCTCCGCCAGGTCGGGTCGCCCACTGGTCCGTGTCTGTGTGCCCAACCTGCGCTTGCGTCCGCCCGCCGGGTCATGTGCGCCCACCTTCTCATGTCAACGCGCCCACTTGCGTTTGCCTGGCGAGTCTATGTGCCCACCTGTCCGGGTCTGTGCGCCCACCTGCACCGCATCCGCTTGCCGAATCTTGTGCGCTCACTTGTCCGTGACAAAGCGCCCACTTGCAGTTTTTCAGATTTTGGCCTGCGGCTGCTTCGGTCCTCGACTATTATGAATATAAGTCATAACAAGTAAATAAATAAAATAAATGTAAATATTAAACAATCAAATATTGATTGGGTTAAATAGTCATTAAATTAAGTGAAAATGAATGTCTAAAAGACATACCTAATCATGAAAGGTCACATGCTGAAGTATAAAAGCAGGGTCCTCATTGTAACATTCATCACTTGTACATCTATATATATTAATAAATTATTATTTTAAATACCTCGTGTATTTTTACTTTAAAGTCTACAAGCTATCAGTTTTTATGCTTCAGTGGTATCAGAGCCATGGCACACAATATAATAATGCGACCTTTGAACGTTGTTCGTCGTATAATGTGCCAATATGTTCACGTCTTGAATGCGTTGAACAATTTAGTAACATTCAAGAATCATTTCAGCATTTAGAAAAATCACTTGTAGAAGTTAAAGAATGTCCAAAGGAAATTGTTAATAAGAAAAATGATCTAGATGAGAATTCAAATAAAGTTGATCTTGGTGTGAATGAGGATGATCCAGATCAAGATAATGATTCTGATTAAGCTGATATGGATCAAGAACATTATAATGTTGGAAATCCAGATGAAGTTGATCTTGATGTGGATGAAAATGATATAAATCAGGATGATGATCCAGATGCAAATGATGTCGATAAAGATTATATAGATCAAGATGACGATTTTGATAAAGTTGTTCTTGATATGGATGAAAATGATATAAATCAAGATAAAGGTTCACATGAAGATAATCTCGACAACAGTTGTGATGAGAAGGATAGTCAAAGTAGTTATATGAAAACTAAAGAAAAAGACCACTCAAAATCTGAATCCAATTGGGAATATGAAAAAAAAAGAGGGTAATACTTTTGATGAAGAATCACTACGTTCTACAGAAGATCAGAAAGAAGTTATGTCAATTTCAGATTATGATAAGAATGAAGATGATCTTCAAGATTATAATGGTAAAGATAACTGTAATGATGCTTTTCAGTAGCAACCAGCAAGGCCGCCTTTAGTAAGAAGGTCAATGTTTCCAATTTCACAAAAAAGACCTATACAAGCCATGAATTTTAAAAGTGCAATTAAAAAGTTTCTCCCTCCAAGAAGTTCATGTCAACCATTAAATTGGATGAATATTTGTAATTATGATCTTTCATTACCTCAAGACCTTGGTTATAGGGGTTACACCTTCATGGAAAATATAACAAATGGTTTAGCTACACTAAGTGATCAACAACCACATCTTCGAGACATTAAGGGTTTTTTAGTAGGTGTAAGGCCAACACTCCTAAGTGCGCATGATGTAGAGCATGAAAGAAATCCATTTGAGGGTTTAATTGGGATGATAATGAAAACTGGAGATGAGAAGTCTAAAAGTTCTATCTTAGGTGGAGATTGTCACGATACAGTGACGACTGTGATAGTGATGAGGATAGTGATGTGGGTAGCATTAATCTTGATCATGTAACGAGTGATGTGGACAACGACGTGGAAGATGAAAGCAACAACTTCATGACAAGCGGATGTGCGGTTACCGGTCCCACATGCTCTTTGGAGGATGCTAATCATGACAAGGACACTGAAAGTATCTTCTTGAATGAGATCTAGAGTTTGAGTTGGGATTCCTTGCATGGAGAATTTCAACAGTGTTTAGATCCAGTACCACAATTTCGTGCTAGAATACAGTATAGAGTCCATATAGTTTTGATCCATCCTCTTTTTGTGCTGGAAGGTCAAAGTGAATCTTCTTTTTGGAATATCTATAATAAAATATTTGGAAAGGATATTCTATCAGCTGGGTTTAGGTCAGTGACTGAACTCTGCCAAACAATGCCACATGTTGTAAGTAGAAAAGGAAATTTGATGTCTGTACCATGTTCAAATTTTGGTGATAAGGGAAGTAGAAGACTTCGGACGCTTTTGAGTAACAGGGATGTTGTTGGTGACATGACCCAGAATGTTGGGTCTCCACTGCCACGACCTGAAGCAGACGTCATATTGAAGAGGAAAATGGGCAAGAACGAAGCATGTGTTGAGCAGGTGGAGAAATGTTTGTCCGCCGGTTTGGAAGTGGAAATCTTGAAATGGTTGCCTCTTGAAGATGTATGCAAATTTCAGTTTGTGTGTCGGGAATGGAACGCCCTATTCTCTTCAACAAAATTTATAACTAGAAAGTTGAATGAAGCCCCTCCCAACAGGAAACCATGTTTGCTTATAGTCAATGCCATAGATCCTTGCCTACGATACTGCTTCTTTACGCAAACATGGAAGAGTTGTATGTCTCTTTCCTTCATAAACGTCGCAGATAATCCTGGTGTGAAAGACACTGCCGCAGGGATCGTCAGTGGTATCGTCAGAGGAGCTTCCGGTGGAGACCCTGATCTCAGCTGCCAATTTACCGCTCATGACGCGGACAATCGAAGGCACAATGGTGTGTGGCCATGTTGCGAAGCGACAACAGGTGTTCTCGCTATCTCTGTTGCATGGTCTGTCAAGCCCGTCAGCATCAACTGTGCTGCAGACAAAACCCCACACCGGAAAAACCCTTGACCCATGCACGCGGCGTAAATTGTGGTGGGTGGATTAGTTGAAAAGTCGTGCCTTTTAATTTCGGTCACCATCGATTAATCCCTTGACATTTCAATACATCGATTGGTCATGTATAATTGGGTTTTCGTTGAGCGTTGGTTAAGTGCCACCAGGTTGGTGATATGTGTGTCTATGGTTAGAGGGTTAGATGCATATGCATGGTCCGTTAAATTGATGGGCTCGACGTTAGGTTGAAATAAGACCAAGTTCTATATAAGAAATCAAATTAAATTCATATAATTTAATTAATTAAATTATTTAATTAAAAAAATATTATTAAAAAATATTATATATATATATATATATATATATATATATATATATATATATATATATATAAAATAATAATAATAATAATAATAAAATTAAATTGATAACCCGAGATTTAGACAGTGTCCAGCAAATTACATATACCGAGATAACAAACACAAAGATGAAGAAACTATTAGCAATACAGCTTTGAGGACAAAGCCTCTGAAGGAAGGGGCTATGTTATGAATATAATTCATAACAAGTAAATAAATAAAATAAATATAAATATTAAACAATCAAATATTGATTAGGTTAAATAGTCATTAAGTTAAGTGAAAAGGCATGTCTAAAAGACATGCCTAATCATGAAAGGTCACCTGCTGAGGTATAAAAGCAAGGTCCTCATTGTAACATTCATCACTTGTACATTTATATATATTAATAAATTATTATTTTAAATACCTGGTGTATTTTTACTTTAAAGTCTACAAACTATCAGTTTTTAATATTTATGCTTCATCGACCCTGCCCTTGCCCGCCTGCTGCCTTCGCCCTTTCCTTTATCCTCTTGCTTGTTCGCTCAATGACTTCCTTGGAAGCTCACATGCTTGAGTTGGATTGATTGCTCCTCCTCAAGTCTCCCACTCTTATATATATGGGCGCCAATGTGTATGAGGGGCTCGACCCTCCTCCAAGCTAACCGCTCCTTCACCATGTCACTCCACTTTATCATGTCGGCCCAACCATCACGTCGGCTTCCTATAAACTCTCCATGGTTGCCCATCTACCCAATACTTAGCCGAATTTGCCTTTGCGATTTTTCACCCCTCGTGTTGACTCGCCCACCATGTTGACATGCCCCGAGGGCGCACACCCAACCAGTCACTCAATGTGGGTCACCCGGCGCATTTGGCCGAGTTGACCGTCCGTCGCATTTAACCGATGTCGTCCACTGTTGCATAAAACTGAGCTCAGCTCCACACAACTCGTCGCATATAACTGAGTCTGCACAACTCGTCGCATAAAATCGAGTCTGTACAACTTGTCACATAAAACCAAGTTTGATTTAGGACGAGTCGAGTTTTGATTGAAGTTGAAGAAGTTCGATAGGGGCAAGTGAAGGGTCGAAGTTGAACGACGAAGAAGTGCATGGTATTTATGAGAATCTAGCAGGGATATTGGGACAACTTTCATGGATAAGGTATTGGATTAGATGGAGGAATGTGCTTCGAGGGTGCCTTCACTAGAGGTCGAGAATGTTGAATTTCAGGAGAAGCTCATGAAATTGAAAGAAGAGCATGAAGACCTCAAAATCCGATACGAGTATACAGAATAGAGAAAGAAGTCAAGGACGTAGGAGCTACAAAAGACCAAGGTTTGGAGGAAATCTTGAAGTTGCAAAAAGCACTTGATAATGCTCGAAATGAGATAGTTGTTTTGAAGAAAGGATTTGGGCAAGGACCTATCGAAGGAGTTGCCCATGTGAAAGTCAAGAACCTGAATCTTATGATGGGATGAAGAGTGTTAAAGCTTTTGGCAATTTCTTATGGGATATGGAGCAATACTTGGAGCGATTGAACATACTTGATGATGAATCCAAAGTCAAACTAGCTGCTCAATTCTTGACGAAGGATGCTAAGATGTGGTGGAGACAGAAGATGGATCAGATTGCCAGTGGTGATGCTGATGAGAACTCTACTTGGGGCTATATGAAGAAGGCTTTACAAACTCATTTTAACCCACAAGATGAGGCTTGGGATGCAAGGACGTGTTAGGATTCCAAAAAACTCTCCTAGGTTGTAGCTCAGAGATGCCTGGTAACATATAAATTCAACTTATTGTTGCAAATGGATGAATGGAAGGAATGATGCTTGTCTAAGCCAGATAACCACTTCTACTTTGTTTCACTCCAGACATGCGTGAACACCCTCAGACTACAAGGCTTTAGACCACCAATTACTCACAGTTTAAGATTGGATGAATATGGAGAATATAGACCACACCAGTAGATGCACAAGACCATGTGATGGCCGGCTGCAACCAGTAAAGAAGTCTGCAAATCTAATCTACTAATGCACAGACATGATGACAAATCTCTGGCACTAGATGAAGAGAAACCTAAATAACTCATTCAATGATACATACAAGATTTTAACACAAAGGTAGGATGACAACTACTCTAATGCTAAACATCAAGAGTTCAAGCATACAACATATCAAGCGCAACTTGGAAGAGAAGAGAAATGGAAAGTGAGCGATTAACAGCAAAAGAAGCTTGTATTAGCTGAAAATGAAGACGAGATGCTGCAAGTGTCAAAATAGTTATAATTTCCAGAAGTTGAACCTTACGTCAAAACATCAACCATCAACCCTGATTACATTTTGTTTTCGGGTATATATAGAGTTTCATTACAAAGGCACTTTGCCATTTTAGGTATGGAGGATCATAATTGACCACCAACTGTGTTCAACTACCTGATGGAGTCTCAGAGTGCGTTTGCTTGTTTTAGTGGATGAATCTGATCTTTTCAAGTGCTTTGTTGTCCTCTCAGGTAGCTGGAGTGCTCGTATCAATGAAGTTCCATAACTGCTAAATGCAGTTACCTGCTCATGCTCTGTCCTTTTCCTCCTCGGTCATACTGTTTGTTAAATATGGTTGTTGAGAAGCAACTGCAATTGGTACTTGTGAGCCGGTCACCTTCGTCCTTCAGGCACATGGAACAATCAAGGGACGTGGACTGCATGGTGAGTGGACAATTTGGGAGGGGGGGAGAGATCGACCGTCGGATCGGGGAAATAGACGGCAGAGATGGCCTGACAAAAGATATCAGAAGAGGCGGGAGTGGGATGAATGTGGACCGTTGGATCTCAGACGGACAGATTTAACGATGATCAGGAGGCGAAGGTGTGTGACGGTTATCGGGGGGGGACAGAGGGTTAAGCGGTAAGCGGTATCGATCGCACCGCCTTTTGGCATCGGGCAGTAAAAGGACGAAGGCGTGCGATTCCACTCGGTGCATGACACATAGCGGCGAAGGAGAGAGGAAAGCCGCTTTCCATCGCGCGCTAACATCCCATCGATTTGTGGGCGTGAAATGTGCGACGATCGTCTGATCTTGGCAGAGCTGATCAAACGGTGGAGAAATGATCGGGCAAGTCACTTTATCGAGCGCGATGGGAGCCGTTGGATCGGCGGAAATCAACGACTGTGATTAAAGGTGACGATTTCATGAAGGCGCAAAGTCATATGGGCGAGGTTTTATGGGGTTTTGGCCTTTGCGCTCGAGGCTGTCAACCAAAGGGGTTTTGTTGGTTTTTTTAGAAGAGAAACAGAGGAAATGGAGGTAACGGAGGATAAGCGGAGTGAGGGAAAGAAGGGAGAATGACCACCACGAGCCTCCTTTAAGTGTCACCAAGCGGACCAGGCTCATTTCCGATCTTCAGAAATCATAAATATGTAGCGGAGCTAACACTGGCTCCTTCTGGGCATGAGATCCTCCCTGTGAGGTCTGAGGAACTGCAGACCATGGCCTTTCCTATGAAAATCAGATTAGCAAAATTTCCTAGTGTTCCATTGGGTATGGAGTCTAATTTAGCTTACACTAAAATTGATAAAACAACATATTTACAACTTTAAGGCCTGAAGACCTTAAACAACATAAATTTTTCAAAAATCGCCCATTAACTAGGCCATCAAAAACTGTCTCTCCTTCCATATTTTGCAGCATGAAAGTATTGTTCCCTTGGATCTGAGTGATGACAAAAGGTTCCGTCCATAGAGCATCAAACTTCCCATGGTTGCCTTTCTTCTCTTTTAGTGCATCCCACTTAAGAACCAAGTCTCCAACCTGAAAACTGTCTGTTTTTGCCTTCCTGTCAAAGGCTTCCTTGATTCTCTTTTGATTTGCTGCAGACTTCTCAACCAGTTGATCCCGGATTTGATGCACTTCAGCCAAATCACAAATCCTTTTTGCCATGTCCTCTTCCTCATTCTGCTCTTCTTGCAAGAACTTTGCCATAGGGAGGGTTAACTGAATTGGGAATACATCCTCCATGCCATATACCAGCTTGAATGGAGAATTCCCTGTGGATTTCTTGGTGGTCACTCTGTCAGCCCACAGTGTATACTTGAGCTTAGAATCCCAGTTCTTTTTGTTGTCTTCCAACAGCTTTTAATTTATCCTTATCAGGCTCTTGTTGGAAGATTCTGCTAGACCATTGCCTTGAGGGTAATACGAGGTGGAATGAACTAGCTTAAAGCCCATTGAGTCACACATGTCCACCAACTCTTTTGCCCTGAAGGTTGTTGCATTGTCTGTAACTAATTTATGTGGACAGCGAAACCTGGTGAAGATATTCTCTGTCAAGAACCTCATGCCCACATGGTGATCAACCTTTCTGGTAGGGATGGCCTTAATCCATTTAGTGAAATAATCAGTGGCTACTAAGATCCATCTGTGCTGGCCACTGGAATGTGGATTGATTTCCCCTATGAAATCCAAGCCCCATTGCTGAAAAGGACCACTAGCATGAATAGGCTTCAAAGGCAAGGACCCCAACTGCTGCTTTCCCTCGAACCTCTGGCACCTGTCACAAGATTTAACAAATGAGAAGACCTCAGAAAACAAAGTGGGCCAATAATATCCAGCTTTGAGGATCTTGTGGGCTGTGGTTTTCCAGTAGTGATGTCCTCCATAAACGTTGGAATGAAACTGATGCATAACTTCTATGGATTGTTATTTATCCAGACATCTGAGAAGGATTCCAAATGGGTCCCTCCAATAGAGCAGGTCCTCATGAATGCAATACTTGGCTGCTCTAAGCTTAAGGGTTCTAGCTTGGCTTGAACTTAGGCCTGGAAGCACTTCTAGCTTCAGCAAAAATTGAATCATTGTAGAATACCATTCACAAGAAGCTAGATTTTCTGCCACTAACTGGCTCTGCCCTAGTGTAACTGTTTCTTCTATCTGTCCATCTTCTGAAATTGTGCTTATGAGATTTATGTCCAGCATCCTGCAATTTTCTTCAGCCATCAATTTGGCAAGGCCCTAACCTCTGACGAGCTTGGTGGGCTTCAGCTCTATGTTGAATTCAATCAGCGTTGCAATCCATTTCGCCCTTCTTCCATCAATATCTGGCTGCGTTAGGACATCTTTTACTGAAGCAGAGGGCACATATGCAATTACCTTGGAATGCAGAATGTATATTCTGAAAGCTTTCAAAGATTTGATAGGAGCATATGCCTGTTTTTCAATGATATTATACCTCAGCTCAGCATCCTTTAAGTTTTTGCTGAAAAATGCCACTGGATGTTCTAAACCTTCATTATCTACTTGCAATAAAACTGTTGCAAGGGTGTCACTTGAGGCAAATGAAAATATATGGAACTCCTTGATGTAGTCAGGGCTGATTAAAGTGGGAGCTTCCATAATAGCTCTCTTGATGGATTCAAAAGATCTTCTTGCTGCATCAGTCCATTTGATTTCTGACCCCTTTTTCAACATGGAGGTGATGTCTTTTACAAGTTTTTCAAAATTAGGAATAAATCTCCTTACAAAATTCATCTTGCCCAGAAAGGACTGCATGTCCTTTTTTGATCTTGGTACAGACAAAATTTGTATTGCTTTCACTCTTTCTGGGTCAATTTTGACACCTGCAGCAAAGACAATGTGTCCCAGGAGTTTGCCCTCTTCCAAAGCAAACTATGACTTTTTGGGATTCACTGATATCCCAAACCTCCTGCACTTCAAAAACACTTTCCTCAAATGTTGTAAATGATCTCGATGGCTGCTGGAGTATATTGTTATATCATCAAGGTAGACAAGGACAAACTTATCCATCTCTCCCATTATATCCATAGCTCTCTGAAAGGTTGCTCCAACATTCATCAACCCAAAAGGCATCTTGGAATACATAAAAGTGCCCCACGGAGTGGTGAATGCAGTCTTTTCTTGGTCATCTGGATGTACAACAACTTGATTATACCCAGAAAATCCATCCAGGAAAGACATCACTTTGGCTCCTGAGACTTTTTGCAGCAAATGCTCCATCGTGGGTAGAGGATAATTGTTTTTCTTAGAGCATTTGTTTAAGTTTCTGAAATCAACGCAGAGCTTGATTTCTCCACTTTTCTTCTTCACGACTACCAAGTTGGCTGCCCATTTTCAATATCTCAGAGGGACTATGATTTTGGCAGCCAACAACTTCTTGATTTCTTTTTCAATCAGAGGAAGGAGCAAGGGATTTATGAGCCTCAGTTTCAGCTTGAAAGGAATGGTGTCTTTCTCCAAGGGAATCTTATGCTGGATGATCATTTTATCATAAGTTTTAAGGTCACTTTATTCACAGGCAAAGACATCAGCAAATCGTTTCATCAAGGTGCAATACTTAGTAGTTAGGGCAGCAGATAGATGGGTGGACAGATTTATATATTTTGGATGATTTGGACTCCCTATATTATGCCTATGGACTGCAGATTGATCTTCTTTTTGGGCAGCGTTATAAGGCACATCATTCTGGTCAAACAACTTTTCTAAGGGAACTAGGCCTTTAGGTATATGATTGTTGGGCAGCTGGACAATGCTATTTTTGCCAATTCTGTTCTTTAGCTGGGATTGGGGGCTTTCCTCCAAGGCTTCGTTCTCTTGGTCAATTTGCATTTCAGAGAATTCATCAATGACTTGCAGAAACCTATTTACCTCATCATCATCCTCAAAAACTTTCCAATGCTAGACATTATCAGGCAAGGATGGTCTATATTTTATTTGGACTTCATAAACCAGTTTAGGGGGTATGGGAGGGATAAACATGCTAGCTGACACAACAAGGGAATCAACAAGCTGATTCTTTACTTTAGGGATATATGAGATACAAAAACTATCAAAAGAATCTTTGAGTCTCCAGACCTCATCTCTGTATGCCTTTAGCCTTGGGTGCCTTGCTTGGAATGATTTGTTCACTTGCTAAATAATGAGATCAGCATCTCCAAACACCTTTATATTTTTTATTCCTCTATCTTTGGCAGCGTTTAAGCCCAATATCAGAGCCTCATACTCTGCTATATTATTGGTAACCTGAAAATTCAGCTTAAAAGACAGATGTATGCCTTCTTGTTTTGGAGATATCAACACCACTCTTGCTCCTGCAATTTCCCTTGAGCAAGCTCCATAAAAGAACATATCCCAAGCTTGTGTCCCTTCTTCCATAGCCTGGCCTACTGGTTTCCTCATCTGCATTGAGGCCTTCTGAAATTCTTCAATTTGGAGAATGCATGCCCCAAAGTCAGTGTCCACAGCGTAAATAGGATGATTAGAAGGATTCTTCTCATCACTAATGATATATGCCAGTTGGGCTTCCCTGTACAATCTTCTACTTTTTCCCCCAAAGACTAGGACAGTGGCATAAGATAAGTCATTTTGTAATGTCCCACCTAGTCTCTTAATCCACCCTCTGGATAGCAACATGCCAAACTTAGGGGGGACATCTGCTACCACAATATCCATCATCATGCTCTTCATGGGCAGCTGAGTTAGGGTGATAGCTAAATCTTTGATCAATCCTAGACATTTCACCTTCCTAGAATCAAATGAGAATAAATTATGATATGGTCTGGTGATATCAAGGCCTAACTCTTCCATGACAGCTTTGGGCATCAGATTATTGCTAGCACCGGTGTTCAGCAGGCAGTTATGGAGGGTTTTGTCATGAATGGTCAATGAGACATAAAATGATGGAGAAATTTGATCAGCAGGTTCAGTTATTGGGCTAAGGACAACTGCAGGTTTATCATCTTGCAAATTGACATAGTCAGTGGAGGCTTGTGTGGCTTTCAGCTCAAGAGCATCAAGGATAGGCTTTCTAAATACCTCACTCTTTGCAAGTTCTATCAAAGGCATAGATATCTTTAACTTCTGAACTTCTGATTCAAAACTGAAAGGGGAAGGGGACTTGTCAAGACCTCTTACCTCTTGAGCTGGTGCTTTAAGGATCACTGGGTCAGCTGCTGGTCTTTTCTGTTTGATGGTCTGATGCTTTGTGAGGACAACAACTCTTTGGGCAGGATTCTCTTTGACATTACTTGCTCTTGACCTTTGATTATATTTTTGTCGTTCATCAGTGCGCAAAATAGCTTCTCTGTCCCACTCTTGACTGGTCTGGTCTTGGAGTAATGATTCTTCGTAAGCAGCTAATGTCAAAAAGGTACCATTGCCCTTATCTTCCATGCAGTGGATCTCATCCTCTTCATTGAACTGCTCCTCCTCCATGACTACGTTCTGAAAAGGAGCCTTAACTCTCTATTCTTCACTGGTCTTCTTTCCCCTCTGAATGATCTGCAATTGATCATTTGCTCTTCTGAATGGATTTGGATTTCTTGGAGCAAATGTGTTTGGAAGCCTTGCCTTTCCAGAGCTCTGCTCAACCTTCAGCATAGATATTTTAGCATCTAATGACTATCATTTTAGTCATTTTGTCTAACTTAGGTTCTAAAGATGAAGTAGAGGAAGAAGAAGCCTCACCTCTCTGCCTTCTTATATCAGTGTGGCCTTTGAGTTTTTTTGCAGCCATGATATTAGATTCTACCTCTAAAGTTGCATCTTGCATTTCGGCTAGAGTGGACATCTTCTTTCCCTCAATAGCAAGCAAAAATCAGAGTCAAATGCATTAGCGTAGGTGAGTTTGGCAGAGGTGGGGGTAGGCTTTACTTCAGCTGGTATCTTACTATACATACGATTGAATCTTTTATTAAAATCAGACAATGATTCCCCATTTTTCCTCTTGATATTTCTAAACTCAGTATGGTAATATAGCAGGTCTTTTTTGTCTCCCCAGTGCTTCAAAACTACATCATCTAATGCTTCAATGTCTACTATAGACCTAGGGGCTAGTTCTCTAAACCATTTTCTAGCCTCTCCATCAAGGCTTTCGACAAATACTCTCATCCACACATCATCCTCATTGATATCGAGGTTATCAGCATAACTATAAAAAGACTCAAGGTGTTCTTCAGCTGTTACTCCCTCTGTACCAGTGAACTTAGGCATGTATATCTAATACTCTCCTGTAGGCATGGCATTCAAAGGAACAGGCAGGACTAGGGGTCCATATCTAGCAGCAATGATTCTTTCCATTTTGGTGGGTGCTTGTATGCCTGCCATGACTGGGGTAGATGGAACAGTACTGGTCGTTTGGACAGCAGGAGACTGAGGAACGAATGATAGAGATAAAGGAAAATGATGGACTGTATGGGAGGCTTTCTTTTGACTGAGATCCAAAGGGGAACTTATTGAACAAGGAGCTTTATGAATCTCTAGGAAATTCTCTTCACTGATAGTACTAGGCTCTATATTTTCAACATGAACATGCTCAATTACAAGCCTCTATAGCAGAGATACACAAAATTGTTTCGGCTTACCTGATCCTGATGCTCCTTTCTGCGATGTCTTTCTCTGCTTGACAATCTTCTCAGGGTTAGGCATTGGGTCAGTTGGTGATTTCTAAGGATTTCTCTGGGTATGCCTCACGAACTGAGCCAGAACTTTAATGTGGAGTCGCCAAAGGTTGGTCCTCCAGTAGAGTCGCCAGATAGATTATTACAACCAGAAATGTGTTCAGACTTTGTCTATCATCAAGGCAGGAACTGTGTCATTCTCCCAAGGAAGCTGAGCTTCAATCTTCTCTCCCCGGCAACGGCGCCAATTATGTTAGGATTCCAAGCAACTCTCCTAGGTTGTAGCTCAAAGATGCCTGGTAACATATAAATTCAACTTATTGTTGCAAATGGATGAATGGAAGGAATGATGCTTGTCCAAGCCAGATTACCACTTCTACTTTGCTTCACTCCAGACATGCATGAACACCCTCAGACTACAAGGCTTTAGACCACCAACTACTCAGAGTTTAAGATTGGGTGAATATGGAGAATATTGACCACACCAGCAGATGCACAAGACCATGTGATGGCCGGCTGCAACTGGTAAAGAAGTCTGCAAATCTAATCTACTAATGCACAGACTGGATGTCAGCTCTCTGGCACTAGATGAAGAGAAACCTAAATAACTCATTCAATGATACATACAAGATTTTAACACAGAGGTAGGATGACAGCTACTCTAATGCTAAACATCAAGAGTTCAAGCATACAACATATCAAGCGCAGCTTGGAAGAGAAGAGAAATGGAAAGTGAGTGATTATCAGCAAAAGAAGCTTGTATTAGCTGAAAATGAAGACGAGACGTTGCAAGTGTCAAAATAGTTACAGTCTCCAGAAGTTGAACATCAACCATCGACCCTGATTACATCTTGTTTTTGGGTATATATAGAGTTTCATTACAAAAGAACTTGGCCATTTTAGGTATGGAGGGGTCATAATTGACCACCAACTGCGTTTAACTGCCTGATGGAGTCTCTGAGTGCCTTTTCTTGTTTCAATGGATGAATCTGATCTTTTTAGGTGCTCTATTGTCCTCTCAGGCAACTGGAGTGCTCGTATCAATGAAGTTCCGTAACTGCTAAATGCAGTTACCTGCTCACACTCTGTCCTTTTCCTCCTCAGACATACTGTTTGTTAAATATGGTTGTTGAGGAGCAATTGCAATTGGTACTGGTGAGCCGGTCGCCTTCGTCCTTCAGGCACATGGAATGATCAAGGGACGTGGACTGCATGGAGAGTGGACGATTTGGGAGGGGGAGAGAGATCGGCCATCGGATTGGGGAAATAGATGGCAGAGGTGGCTTGACGGAAGATATCAGAAGAGGCGGGAGCGGGGTGAACGTGGACCGTTGGATCTCAGACGGATAGATTTAATGATGATCGGGAGGCAAAGGCGTGTGACGGTTATCGATCGGGGACGGAGGGTTAAGCGGTAAGTGGTATCGATCGCACCGCCTTTTGGCGTTGAGCGGTAAAAAGACGAAGGAGTGCGATTCTACTCGGCGCATGACACGTAGTGGCAAAGGAGAGAGGAAAACCACTCTCCATCGCGCTCTAACGTCCCATCGATTTGTGGGCGCGAAATGTGTGACGGCCGCCCGATCTTGGCGGAGCTGATCGGACGGTGGAGAAACGATTGGGCAAGTCGCTTTATCGGGCGCGACGGGAGTCGTTGGATCAGCGAGAGGAAATCAACGACTGTGATTAAAGGTGATGATTTCGTGAAGGCGCGAAGTCATATGGGCGAGGTTTTATGTGGTTTTGGCATTTGCGCTTGGGGGTGGCAACCGAACGGATTTTGTTGGTTTTTTTAGAAGAGAAACAGAGGAAATGGAGGTAACAGAGGATAGGCGTAGTGAGGGAAAGAAGGGAGAATGACCACCACGAGCCTCCTTTAAGCGTCACCAAAAGGACCAAGCTCATTTCCGACCTTCAGAAATCACTGATATGTAGCAGAGCTAACACTGGCTCCTTCTAGGGATGAGATCCTCCTCCCTGTGAGGTCTCAAGAAATGTAGACCATGGCCTTTCCTGTGAAAACCAAATTACCAAAATTTCCTAGTGTTCCATTGGCCATGGAGTCTAATTTAGCTTACACTAAAACTGATAAAACAACATATTTACAACTTTAAGGCCTGAAGGCCTTAAACAACATAAATTTTCAAAAATCGCCCATTAACTGGGCCATCAAAAACTATGTCTCCTTCCATACTTTACAACATGAAAGTATTGTTCCCTTAGATCTAAGTGATGACAAAAGGTCTCGTTCATAGAGCATCAAACTTCCCATGGTTGCCTTTCTTCTCTTTTAGTGCATCCCACTTAAGAACCAAGTCTCCAACCTGAAAACTGTCTGTTTTTGCCTTCCTGTCTTCCTTGATTCTCTTTTTGATTTGCTGCAGACTTCTCAACCAACTGATCCCGGATTTGATGCACTTCTGCCAAATCACAAATCATTTTTGCTATGTCCTCTTCCTCATTTTGCTCTTCTTGCAACAACTTTGCCACAGTGAGGGTTAACTGAATTGGGAATACAGCCTCAGTGCCATATACTAGCTTGAATAGAGAACTCCCTGTGGATTTCTTAGTGGTCACTCTGTCAGCCCACAGTGCATACTTGAGCTTAGAATCCCAATTCTTTTTTTGTCTTCCAACAGCTTTTTAATTATCCTTATCAGGCTCTTGTTGGAAGATTCTGCTAGACCATTGCCTTGAGGGCAGTACGAGGTGGAATGAACTAGCTTAATGCCCATTGAGTCGTACATGTCCACCAACTCTTTTGCCCTGAAGGCTTGTGCATTGTCTGTAACTAATTTATGTGGACAACCAAATCTGGTGAAGATATTCTCGGTCAAGAACCTCATGACCACATGGTGATCAACTTTTCTAGTAGGGATGGCCTCAATCCATTTAGTGAAGTAATCAGTGGCTACTAAGATCCATCTGTGCTGGCCACTGAAATGTGGATTGATTTCCCCTATGAAATCCAAGCCCCATCGCTGAAAAGGACCACTGGCATGAATAGGCTTCAAAGGCAAGGACCCCAACTACTACTTTCCCTCGAACCTTTGGCACCTGTCACAAGATTTAACAAATGAGAAGACCTCAGAAAACAAAGTGGGCAATAATATCTAGTTCTGAGGATCTTGTGGGCTGTGGTTTTCCAGTAGTGATGTCCTCCACAAACATTGGAATGAAACTGATGCATAACTTCTATGGATTGTTCTTTATCCAGACATCTGAGAAGGATTCCAGATGGGTCCCTCCAATAGAGCGGGTCTTCATGAATGCAATACTTGGCTGCTCTAAGCTTAAGGGTTCTGGCTTGGCTTAAACTTAGGCCTAGAGGCACTTCTAACTTCAGCAAAAATTGAATCATTGTAGAATACCATTCACAAGAAGCTATATTTTCTGCCATTGACTGGCTCTGCCCTAGTGCAGCTGTTTCTTCTGTTTGTCCATCCTCTGAAATTGTGCTTATGAGATTTATGTCCATCATCCTGCAATTTTCTTCAGCCATCAGTTTGGCAAGGCCCTAACCTCTGACTAGTTTGGCGGGCTTCAGCTCTATGTTGAATTCAATCAGCTTTGCAATCCATTTCACCCTTCTTCCACCAACATTTGGCTACATTAGGACATCTTTTACTGAAGTAGAGGGCACATATGCAATTACCTTGGAATGCAGAATGTATATTCTGAAAGCTTTCGAAGATTTGATAAGAGCATATGCCTGTTTTTCAATGATATCATACCTCAGCTCAGCATCCCTTAAGGTTTTGCCGAAGAATGCCACTAGATGCTCTGAACCTTCATTATCTGCTTGCAATAAAACTGCTGCAAGGGTGTCACTTGAGGCAAATGAAAATATGTGGAACTCCTTGCTATAGTCTGGCCTGATTAAAGTGGGTGCTTCCTTAATAGCTCTCTTGATGGATTCAAAAGATCTTCTTGCTGCATCAGTCCATTTGATTTCTGACCCCTTTTTCAACATGGAGGTGATGTGTTTTACAAGTTCTGCAAAATTTGGAATAAACCTCCTTACAAAATTTATCTTGCCCAGAAAGGACTGGATGTCCTTTTTTGATCTTGGTACAGACAAAGTCTGTATTGCTTTCACTCATTTTGGGTCAATTTTGACACCTGCAGCAGAGACAATGTGTCCCACGAGTTTGCCCTCTTCCAAAGCAAACTGCGACTTTTTGGGATTCACTAATATCCCAAACCTCCTGCACTTCAAAAACACTTTCTTCAAATGTTGTAAATGATCTCGATGGCTGCTGGAGTATATTGTTATATCATCAAGCTAGACAGGAACAAACTTATCCTTCTCTCCCACAAATGCTATATACATAGCTCTCTGAAAGGTTGCTCTAGCATTCATCAACCCAAAAGGCATCTTGGAATACATAAAAGTGGTCCACGTAGTGGTGAATGCAGCCTTTTCTTGGTCATCTGGATGTACAGCAACTTGATTATACCCTGAAAATCCATCCAGGAAAGACATCACTTTGGCTCCTGAGATTTTCTGCAGCAAATGCTCCATCTTGGGTAGAGGATAATTGTCTTTCTTAGAGCATTTGTTTAAGTTTCTAAAATCAAAGCAGAGCCTGATTTCTCCACTTTTCTTCCTCACGACTACCAAGTTTGCTACCCATTTTGAATATTTCAGAGGGACTATGATTTTGTCAGCCAACAACTTCTTGATTTCTTTTTCAATCAGAGGAAGGAGCAAGGGATTTATGAGCCTCAGTTTTTGCTTGAAAGGAATGGTGTCTTTCTCCAATGGAATCTTATGTTGGATGATCTTTTTATCATAACTTTTAAGGTCACTGTATTCCGAGGCAAAGACATCAGCAAATTGTTTCATCGTGGTGCAATACTCAGCAGTTTGGGCAATAGATAGATGGGTGGACAGATTTATATATTTTGGCTGATTTGGACTCCCTATATTATGCCTATGGACTGTATATTGATCTTCTTTTTGGGCAGCCTTATAAGGCACATCATTCTGGTCAAACAACTTTTCTAAGGGAACTAGGCCTTTAGGTATATGATTGTTGGGCAGCTGGACAATGCTATTTTTGCCAATTTTGTTCTTTAGCTGGGATTAGGGGCTTTCCTCCAAGGCTTCGTTCTCTTGGTCAATTTGCATTTCAGAGAATTCATCAATGGCTTGCAGTAACCTATTTACCTCATCATCATCCTCAAAAACTTTCCAATGCTAGACATTATCAGGCAAGGATGGTCTATATTTTACTTGGACTTCATAAACCAGTTTAGGGGGTATGGGAGGGATAAACATGCTAGCTAACACGACAAGGGAATCAGCAAGCTGATTCTTTACTCTAGGGATATATGAGATACAAAAACTATCAAAAGAATCTTTGGGTCTCCATACCTCATCTCTGTATGCCTTTAGCCTTGGGTGCCTTGTTTGGAATGATTTGTTCACTTGTTGAATAATGAGATTAGCATCTCTGTATTTAAGCCCAATATCAGAGCCTCATACTCTGCTATATTATTGGTGACCTGAAAAGTCAGCTTAAAACATAGATGTATGCCTTCTTGTTTTGGAGATACCAACACCGCCCCTGCTCCTGCAGTTTCCCTTGAGCAAGCTCCATCAAAAAACATATCCCAAGGTTGTGTCCCTTCTTCTTCCATAGCCTGGGCTACTAGTTTCCTGATCTGCATTGAGGCCTTCTGAGATTCTTCAATTTGGAGAATGCATGCCCCAAAGTCAGTGTCCACAGCGTAAATAGGATGATTAGAAGGATTCTTATCATCACTGATGATATAGGCCAGCTAGGCTTCCCTGTACAATCTTCTGCTTTCTCCCCCAAAGATTGGGACAGTGGCATAAGATAAGTCACTTTGTAATGTCCCACCTAGTCTCTTAATCCACCCTCTGGATAGCAGCATCCCAAACTTAGGGGGGACATCTGCTACCACAATATCCATCATCATGCTCTTCATGGGCAACTGAGTTAGGTTGATAGCTAAATCTTTGATCAATCCCAAACATTTCACCTTCCTTGAATCAAATGAGAATAAATCATGATATGGTCTGGTGATATCAAGGCCTAACTCTTCCATGACAGCTTTGGGCATCAGATTATGGCTAGCACCGATGTCTAGCAGGCAGTTATGGAGGGTTTTGTCATGAATGGTCAATGAGACATAAAATGATGGAGAACTTTGATCAGCAGGTTCAATTATTAGGGTAAGGACAATTGCAGGTTATCATCTTGCAAATTGACATAGTCAGTGGAGGCTTGCGTGGCTTTCAGCTCAAGAGCATCAAGGATAGGCTTTCTAAATACCTCACTCTTTGCAAGTTCTATCAAAGGCACATATATCTTTAACTTCTGGACTTCTAATTCAAAATTGAAAGGGGAAGGGAACTTGTCAAGACCTCTTACCTCTTGAGTTGGTGCTTTAAGGATGACTGGGTCAGTTGTTGGTCTTTTCTATTTGATGGTCTGATGCTCTTTGAGGACAGTAGCTCTTTGGGCAGGATTCTCTTTGACATTACTTGCTCTTGACCTTAGATTATATCTTTGTTGTTCATCAGTCTGCAGAACAGCTTCTCTGTCTCACTCTTGACTGGTCTGGTCTTGGAGTAATGATTCTTCGTAAGCAACTAATGTCAAAAAGGCAGCATTGCCCTTATCTTCCATGCACTGGATATCATCATCTTCATTAAACTGCTCCTCCTCCATGACTACGTTCTGAAAAGGATCCTTAACTCTCTGTTCTTCACTGGTCTCCTTTCCCCTCTGAATCATCTGCAATTGATCATTTGCTCTTCTGAATGGATTTGGATTTCTTGGAGCAAATGTGTTTGGAAGCCTTGCCTTTCCAGAGCTCTGCTCAACCTTTAGCTTAGATATTTCAGCAGCCAATGACTCTATCATTTTAGTCACTTTTGTCTAACTTAGGTTCTAAAGATGAAGTAGAGGAAGAAGAAGCCTCACCTCTCTGCCTTCTTCTATCAGCGTGGCCTTTGAGTTTTTCTGCAGCCATGATATTAGATTCTACCTTTAAAGTTGCATCTTGCATTTTGGCTAGAGTGGCACATCTTCTTTCTCTCAATAGCAAGCAAAAATCAGAGTCAAATGCATTAGCATAGTTGAGTTTGGAAGAGGTGGGGGTAGGCTTTACTTCAACTGGTATCTTACTATACATACGATTGAATCTTTTATTAAAATCAGTCAATGATTCCCCATTTTCCCTCTTGAGATTTTCAAACTCCGAATGGTAATATAACAGGTCTTTTTTGTCTCCCCAATGCTTCAAAAATACATCATCTAATGCTTCAATGTCTGCTATAGACCTAGGGGCCAGTTCTCTGAACCATTTTCTAGCCTCTCCATCAAGACTTTGGACAAATACTCTCATCCACACATCATCCTCACTGATATCTAGGTTATCAACATAACTATAAAAAGACTCAAGGTGTTCTTCAACTGTTACTCGCTCTGTACCAATGAACTTAGGCATGTATTTTTGATACTCTCCTGTAGGCATGGCATTCAAAGGAACAGGCAGGACTAGGGTTCCATACCTAGCAGCAATGATTCTTTCCATTTTGGTGGGTGCTTGTTGGCCTGCCATGACTGGGGTAGATGGAAGAGTATTGGTTGTTTGGACGGCAGGAGACTAAGGAACGAATGATAGAGATAAAGGAAAATGATGGACTGTATGGAAAGCTTTCTTTTGACTGAGATCCAAAGGGGAACTTATTGAACAAGGAGCTTTATGAATCTCTAGGAAATTCTCTTCACTGATAGTACTAGGTTCTATATTTTCAACATGAACATGCTCAGTTACAAGCCTCTTTGGCAGAGATACACAAGATTGTTTAGGCTTACCTGATCCTGATGCTCCTTTCTGCGATGTCTTTCTCTGCTTGACAATATTCTCAGGGTCAGGCACTGGGTCAACTAGTGATTTTTGAGGATTTCTCTGGGTATGCCTCACGAACTGAGCCAGAACTGTAATGTGGAGTCGCCAAAGGTTGGTCCTCCAGCAGAGTCGCCAGATAGATGATTACAACCAGAAATGTGTTTAGACTTTGTTTATCTTCAAAAGCAGGAACTGTGTCGTTCTCCCAGGGAAGCTGAGCTTCAATCTCCTCTCCCCGGCAATGGTGCCAATTATGTTAGGATTCCAAGAAACTCTCCTAGGTTGTAGCTCGGAGATGCTTGGTAACATATAAATTCAACTTATTATTGCAAATGGATGAATGGAAGGAATGATGCTTGTCCAAGCCAAATAACCACTTCTACTTTGTTTCACTCCAGACATGCATGAACACCCTCAGATTACAAGGCTTTAGACCACCAACTACTCACAGTTTAAGATTGCGTGAATATGGAGAATACTGACCACATCGGCAAATGCACAAAACCATGTGATGGCTGACTGCAACCAGTAAAGAAGTCTGTAAATCTAATCTACTAATGCACAGATAGGATGACAGCTCTCTGGGACCAGATGAAGAGAAATCTACTAATGCAGAGGTAGGATGACAGCTACTCTAATGCTAAACATCAAGAGTTCACGCATACAGCATATCAGGCGCAGCTTGGAAGAGGAGAAATGGAAGGTGAGCGATTAATAGCAAAAGAAGCTTGTATTAGCTGAAAATAAAGACGAGACGCTACAAGTGTCAAAATAGTTACAGTCTCCAGAAGTTGAACCTTACATCAAAACATCAACCATCGACCCTGATTACATCTTGTTTTCGGGTATATATAGAGTTTCATTACAAAGGTACTTGGCCATTTTAGGTATGGAGGGGTCCTAATTGACCACCAACTGCGTTTAACTGCCTGATGGAGTCTCTGAGTGCATTTGCTTATTTCAGTGGATGAATCTGATCTTTTCAGGTGCTCTGATGTCCTCTCAGGCAGTTGGAGTGCTCGTATCGATGAAGTTCCATAACTGTTAAATGCAATTACCTGCTCACGCTCTGTCCTTTTCCTCCTCGGCCATACTGTTTGTTAAATATGGTTGTTGAGGAGCAACTACAATTGGTACTAGTGAGCCGGTCACCTTTGTCCTTCAGGCACACGGAATGATCAAGGGACGTGGACTGCATGGTGAGTGGACAATTTGGGAGGGGGAGAGAGATCGACCGTTGGATTGGGGAAATAGATGGCGAAGATGGCCTGATAGAAGATATCAGAAGAGGCGGGAGCAGGATGAATGTGGACTGTTGGATCTCAGACGGACAGATTTAATGATGATCGAGAGGCGAAGGCGTGTGACGGTTATCAGGAGGGGATGGAGGGTTAAGCGGTAAGTGGTATCGATCGCACCACCTTTTGGCGTCGGGAGGTAAAAGGACGAAGGCGCGCAATTCCACTCGGCACATGACACGTAGCAACGGAGGAGAGAGGAAAACCGCTCTCCATTGTGTGCTAATGTCCCATCGATTTGTGGGCGTGAAATGTGCAACGGTCGTCCGATCTTGGCGGAGCTAATCGGACGGTGGAGAAATGATCGGGCAAGTCGCTTTATCGGGCGCGACGGGAGCCGTTGGATTGGCAGGCAAAAATTGATGGCTGTGATTAAAGGTGACGATTTTATGAAGGCGCAAAGTCATATGGGCGAGGTTTCATGGGGTTTTGGCTTTTGCGCTCGCGGCTGGCAACCAAAGGGGTTTTGTTGGTTTTTTTAGAAGAGAAATAGAGGAAATGGAGGTAATGGAGGATAAGCGGAGTGAGGGAAAGAAGGGAGAATGACCACCACGAGCCTCCTTTAAACATCACCAAGTGGACCAGGCTCATTTCCGACCTTCAGAAATCACAGATATGTAGGAGAGCTAACAAGACGAAGATTAAGTACACAAAGGAAACATGAAGTCTATAGGCATATCAATGGGAATTCTCAAGTGCGATCTTGGAACTACTTGATATGGCGGAAAAGGATAAGGTGTTCAATTTCATTATAGCATTGAAACCTTGGTTACGCAATGAGGTGAAGAGGCAGAAGATCAAGACACTAGAAGAATCATTTGTTGCAATTGATCGCTTGGTAGAACATTATGATGAAGGGGCTACAGAGAGAAAGAAGAAGTTTGATAAACCAAAGGAGAAGTCTACGAAGGAAGAGCCTTCAAGATCGAATGTCAAGTCGAAGACGAAGAAGCCTCTGAAGTGTTGGATATGTAAAGAACCCCACACGGTGAAGAATTGTTCTTCAAGACCGAAAGTGGCGGCAATAGCACAGGCCGATGCGAAGAAGAAAGAAGAACCATCCGTTGGAGTGATGCAAATTCTGGGAGTTGTAGTGGCTACGGAAGCAGTCTCACGACGGGATCCTGAAAGGAATAAGCTGGAGCATACCCGACCCAATGGACAACCTGACCTAGTGGGCAACCCGACACATTGGGTGACCGAAGTGCACGTTGAGGAAAGTTGTAGGAGGTGACTTGTGGGACTTTGCCAAAGGGAAATTTGAGGTTTCCAGGCAAGGTGAATAATTGCCTGAGTGTGCAGAGGTGGTTGCACGACTTAACTGCAGATGTGTATATTGTATACTTGTAAAATATTGAACTGTTAATATAGGCAGACTCTATATTGGGGAGTTGTCCCTCCCATTGAGGAAATGTGTATTTCCGCTGTGCATATATGATGATATGATGATAATGATGAATGTATGAATGTTTATTTCTACTGCGTTATAACACTAAGCAGAATTGGAAGAAAATAAACTAAGTGTTGAAGAGTTAGGCGTATTCCGTACTCACAAGTATTGGTGAAAATAAAGTGTGTAGCAGTGCCGCACTTGCCTATGTGAAGTTGAAAGACTACCGCCAAGATAGGGGAATTAGACTGGGGGACGCGTCCCCGTGGAACACTGCAATAAATAAAGCCCTATCCAAACATGAATAAATACATCCAATGATGATTGGACGCGTCTCACTACAAAATCCAATGCAGAACATCATAATAATGTGTGTTATCAGTTATGATATTAAAACTGGTTCTCTACAGAACACTTCATAACATGATCTACAAGAATTAAAAGTTAAAAGACAAATGAAGTCATTATTAAACTGTAGTTGAATCTAATGCTTGAAGTGCACAAAAGCAAACTATTTGAAAATCCAAACATCATGATTCCCTGTACTGCCCCACTCCTCTTCCTAAACCCAAGGCGTTGTAAATGTGGTTTAGGACCATATTCAGTGATATGACTAGAATTTGAGGTGAGATTCTTCATGTTGTACTTATCATATAGACATTATCGATTTTTATTATTTGGAAATTCTATATAAAAACCCTTTGTTTATTAGGAGGAATAGTTGGTTGTCTCCAGCAGTAACTGGGGTTTAGGAGTTTCAAGACAAAAGATTACAATAGTTTCATCATCTTCTGCTAGCTTGGCCTTAAAGATCAATGTTCTATTAATTCAAATGCCCAAAACGTAGATATAGCTGACAAACAAGTTCTGTAAATTCCATGGTTATAGTGTATGCATACAAAGTAATAGAAAAGTAAGCAGAGATGTTATTGAACATTATCAGATCTGATATAATTTGTAACATCTGATTTAGTTATCTTGCTTTTTAATGTCGAGTGAGAAGCATTAAAAAAAAAACAAGAATTTAAGGGGATTCTATAAAGCTTTTTCTATATCAAGTTATATACAGATCAAAATAGTTATTTTTTTTCTTGTGAGGTTGAGGATCACGTAGATCTTTCCATAAAGTGAAATGTTTAATTTATTGTTAAAATGAAGATAGAAGAGATTACCGTCCTGAAACCGTGTTCAACTCTCTTTCTGGCATAAAATGTTGTAATGTATTTATAACCTGTAAACATGTGCATCAGAATTTACAGACAGTTTTGAAGAAAGACCCAAAGCTTTTCTATGTGGTAGCCGCCTTCATTACAGATCAAAAAGCACGACAAGTAGCTCAACCCTTAAACCATAACAACATCTCTCAAAATGTATCTATTGTCCTCCATCTTTACTTTGCTTCCATTTTATTATTTGGTTTTTCCTGTTGTTGTATTGGCTGGAGGATGAGTCTTCAATTACTGATTTCATTATGTTAAAGTTGTTTTTTATCCAAGCCCATCGTTGCTGATTTTAGGCTTCTGTTTTCTTATAGTTTTCAAGGTACTGTCCATCTCTAATTAGGTTGTTAATGCACATTATGCAATAAGCATCCAAGGCTGCATCCCCAAGTTTTTATGTACATCCATTGCTGAATCCACAACTGTAACATACACGATACATTATATACACTGACGATATAGGGTACTTCTAGTAACCACCAAAATTTGAACCAAATCACTAAGAAACTGATCTAGCTATTGTGTTATTAACTAATTCCTATTAGCAGGCATGACACTATACATTTATGCGACCTAACATGTAGTCATTCCATTATTCATGAAACCATAATTCATAAATGCAAGCTAACACAGCAGTCAGATGAACAAGCTAGAAATTAATTTAACCATGACATAACCATAACAATTCAATATTAAATTTATCACAACTGACAAATACAATTCAAAGCACTTCTGTCTGGAATTGTTCACAAACTGGCTACAAATGATGGATGTTATTAATTGCACCAATTCTTTTTGCAACAGAGACCACCCCCAAGCTAAGGCTATGAAGCTACAAGGAACACACTCTTCCTATGGCTGGCTTTAATTTCTCTTCTCATGGCTGAATTCCTAGGCTAACAATCATCTATAGCAATTCTTAATCCATATCCATCTTCCCCATTAGCCTGCACAACCCAATAAATGGGTGTTAGAAAATCAAAAAGGCAGAAAGATTTTCTTTATGTTGATAATTACTTGTGATAATATTATATTTTCTTATGTTCTTTTATCTTTAGTTCATCAAGCAATTACCAAAACAATAACATAAAGATCACAGACACCAGATGTAGATGGACAGCTAGGGGAAAAACCCCAATCTAGGGGAAAACCCAATCAACTTCTCTTCCTTCAATAGTTTCATGAGATAATCCAAGGCTCTTGACCTTGACACAGACTTCCTCCACACCAAGTCAGCCCTTTCTTCCTTTTGTAGATGATAACCCTTTCAGCAAACAAGCTTTTGACCTTGACACATACTTCCTCCACACCAAGTCAGCCCTTTCTTTCTTGTGTAGATGATAACCCTTTAAGCAAACAACTTCGACCTAGAAACAACAAAACTTCGATCTAGCAGAACTTCGACCCAGTAGTAGCTCAGCAAAATCTTTGACCCAGTAGTCAACCCAGCAAAAACTTCAACCCAACAGTCAGCCCAGCAAAATCTTTGACCTATGAGTTAGCCCAACAAAAACTTCGATTTTCAAGAAGAAACCTAGCAAATTCACATGTGTGAGAGAGATGTTTCAGAAATTCGACCTTCCAGCAATTCTTCTCCTTCTTCTGAACTTCTCACTTTTTTGTTGCTTTTCCTGGATATCGAACTTGTGTGTGAGTGATGTCTCCAAATGAATTTGAACTGCTTGTATATATACCCTTTTGGTGAGGTCAAATTACCTTGTTTGAGGCCGACTTGGTGTGGAGGTGACAAATAACTTATTTTACTCAATATAAATTCTTTTTACATGATTCAAAAGCCCAAGAAGGGTCTCTTTAAATGGACAATGACTTTATTGACTCAAGACAATACCTAAAAGTCCTTAATAGGGACTTTGACCTAAAACATGATGACCCAAGCATAAAAACCATTCTTTAATAAGTCATAATAATAATAATAATAATTTCTCTTTCTTTCATTTGATAATACATTTTCATTATGACTCAAATACAATTATAAAGACCGAACCTAGTTACATTTTTCAACACTCCCTCTTAACTAGGGAGGTATTCATACTTACATATACAAGTACTTGGAAGATCTCAAAACACATGGACCATGAAGAGTTTAGACACTTACAGTGCCAAGAACTAGATTCTTGACTAGGGCAATATATCCGAGTGGGACTAAGATGGACTAAAGCTTTCATCCTCTCTAGTTACCATTAGGCGTACTTACTAATCATCAACCCAGGGAACTAGGTGCGTAATGCAAAGTTAGAGATCTACGACTAAAGCCACCCTCCCTACTAGTTCGGGAACTAGACATCAACACATATGCTAGCCAAATGTCCTCCCAGGCACTTTACACACACAATGCCTTAACACATCAAATCTATCTTCTAATCAAATGGATTGGTAACAACGAGCATGCTTCCAAAACTTTGAGAGATTTACCTGAACAATCACAACCCCAATCAATAACAACCTTTCAAATACTCATGAGTAAACACAAACCTTCAAGGTCTTTAAACATCTTGATGCTGCTTCACAATTTATCACAGTAGGACTTAGAGGCTTCCCAAACAAACCTTGACAAGGTTTCCTTAATCATTCAACTTTCTTTTCTACTTCACATGCAACAACCAATATTCATTCTCCAATTTCTTCTTGAAGGTATCTTTCATGACTATAATATGTCCTCCCTCTCAACTCGAGAGATATACTCTTTTCTTTATCCAGGCTCCCTCTTAACTTATCGGAGAAATCTTTCATGGCTTCCATCCTTGATCATCATTCATATAATTTCCTTCATCATGCTTACCAATCAAATCAACTTTACTTATAAATATCTTCAGTGTCTTGAAGATTATGTACCTGCACAACTTATATAGAAAGTACAACCAACTACATATATAGAAGCATGAACTTAACTATATTAGAATCATATAATAATGGAAGCATTAGACTTTAGACATCAAATACCTAAACTTAGTTAGGTTCATAATAAGAAAGAGACACATACTTTTATACTTCAATTTATTGCTAGGGTTTTGTTATAAACCCTAGGACTTCATCATCAAGACTTCGAGCAACTCAATCAAGATAACAATCTTCATTATATCTAGGGTCTCAGTATTTCTTCCAGAGATATGACATACTCTACCATAATATATTGCAAACCCAATAAGCAATAAGTACACATACAATGCATCTAACAACTTTAGAATTCATATATTAGACTTCTACTAGGATTTAATGCAAACCCTAGATTCCATTCATGAGACAATAAGCTTCAACAATCAAAACCAATCACAACACAATCCAAGGTTTCAACAATATGACCAACCCTTCTGTAAACCCTAGATTTTATCATCACTTTTGAAACAATATCATCACATCATATCATAGAATATCAAACTTCGACTAGGGCTTAGATACAAACCCTAAAACTTATCAACAAATAGGTTAGCACATATACATATCTAGGATTTCATAATCATGCACAAGCATATCATAACATATATTGGACAAACCCAAGACACAAATATCAATACATTTAAAGTTAGACATAGAACAATCTAGATTAGGCTAGGGTTTTGATCAGACGAACAAACATACACCTAGGGTTTCATTCTTGATACATAAGGGTTTTACTTATAAACCCTAATTTACCAAAACCTCAAGGTCTGGGAATACATTACCATCCAACCCTGAAGGACTAAGGTTTCCATAACAATACTAAAACTTCAAACATGACATTACCATCAAAACCCTAAACATCAAAAGAATAGTATTATCTAGATTTCGTCAGTAACCCTAAGTAGAATAGGGTTTTTCACATTAGCATTGACATACCCTTAGGTTAGGGTTTTATAGAGAACCTTTTAGGGCTACATAGACATGATGTTTTAATGAGGATAGATTTAATCTAGAGATTAATCACCCAAACAAGAATCACTATGGTTCAAAGGTCCTAGACATAACACTTGTTAGTAATGTAACGCAGATTTCTTGAAATGAATGAATATACCTTTATCACGAAGAGAAACAAAACTTATAGTTTAAGACATACCTTTGAGTTTTGGACAAATCTTATAGGACATCAATTCCAATATTTTATCTTGTGAGATCTTCCCCATAGTCGTTGATCATATCAACAAGCTTTTCCTAAACAAGGAAAATATAAAAGGAAATGTTATTAGCATCCAGTGTAAACACATCTAGATAGGTAAAGGAAAACCAAATATAAAAGATAATACAAGGAGTAGGATACTTATCTTTGGAAAATTGGTGAGGGCTCCCTCTTAATCCAATCTCGAGGGATACCTATAACTTTAACAAAACAAACATAACTTTGAGTTTAGACAAACCTTATAGGACATCAATTCCAATACTTTGTCTTGTGAGATCTTCTCCATAGCCCTTGAGCATATCAACAAGCTTTTCCTAACCTAGGAAAATATAAAAGGAAATGTTATTAGCATCTAGTGTAAACACATCTAGATAGGAAAAGGAAAACCAAATATAAAAGATAATACAAGGAGTAGGATACTTATCTTTGGAAAATTGGTGAGGGACCCCTCTTAATCCAATCTCGAGGGATACCTATAACTTTAACAAAACAATTCAACAATGTTTTTCCAAAGAATGTTACACCTATAAGTACCAAAAATCCAAATACAAAACAATTCAAAAACTTAGAGTAGATGTAATGACCCATCTTTAATATAGAGAACGCAAGAATATTAGCATGCATATGATGCATGCATATGATAGCTACATATGCATCGCATGCACTGCACTAGTATTTATTTTTTAAAAATAACTATAAATGTTGAATATCATGACACTCCTTCAAATAGAAGTTACCTTCACCCATCAACACGCATATTGCTTAATGCATCATAATTAATGAGCAAATACCAATGATATAAATTTAAAAAAAGTATAAAGTAAAAAGGGTTATAAAGAAATAGATGTAAAAATTAAGTTAATCTTTAAATATGGTTATATAATTATATATCCCAGAATATTAATAAATTATTAAAATGATAAAGTGAATCAAAATAAAGTACCTAGTATGAACCTAGGGCATTTGTATTAAATAAACAAAAATCCTAAATATAATATAACCGCACCTTTAAAGGAATATGACTCACGTTACACAGAGGGAAAAGGTGTCACTACGAATGGAAGCGGTGGGTTCACTGGTGGAGAGAGCGGTCACCGCCAAGACAGGTTATATATAGAGGTAGAAGGAGTTTTGGAGGGGATCTGAACCGAGGGGAAAAACAAAGCAGTGGAGAAAGGAGGAAGAATGAAGAATCTGAGGATAGTGGGACGAAGCACATTGGGAAGGAGCCTTGCTTGTTTTGAAGTTTTTGGGCACGGGGGAACAGATTGCAAAAATTGAAAAGCAATCTAGACTGAGTACCCAGGTTGTACTTGGTTTGGCTGGGAGGTTATGGTCTTTTGGTAACAGGAGTGAGCTAGGAAATCCTGAAGCCTCTTCATCTGCAAGAAAACAGGTAGGTACTCTCATCAATTCTGTCAATTAGATTTGTAAAATATTTATGCAAGTTCTTGAAAATTTCATATGTTGTTCAAAGTAAATAGTTGTTCAAAATTATTTACAGTCTTTATAGTAGGACTTAGTAGTATAAGTCATTTATTTCCGATTCTTCGCTCTTGTGCTTCTTTGGAGATCCTTCTTCGGCAACATTTGCTTGATCCCTATTTCTCTTTCTATTTCTTGGATTCTCAAGGAAATGGCTTCTATAGTGACCCATCTTGTGTAATATTCCTAATTAGTCGTGGCTAATTGGAATATTCGATTTTGCTCAATTTTGCCTTCTATAGTTATTTATAAATAAAAAGGTGAGGAAAGGGGAGACATAACTCACTTTTAGAACAAAGTCTCTCCCTAGTAGCACAACGTTGTAACTTAAAGGGGAACCAAGGGGGGCCAAAGAACCACATAGAGGAAGGGCCCACGCAGACACTTGGAGGGACTGCGCAGATGGAGAGGAACACGTGGCAAGAGAAGGAGCTACGTTGGAGGAGGTGAGCCTTGGGGATGAGAGAGGCCAACGCTATAAAGGAGAGAGGAGCCTCCTCATTTTGTCATTCGATTATGAGCATTTGAGCTAGTCACTTCGACTTGGAGCACGCTGGCTGTTTAGCCTGTCTGCAGCACTGTTTAGTGCACTGAGTGTCTCTGTTCGGAGATCTCAACCTTAGCCCCGGGGGACTTCGAGTGCCTACTCGGGCAAGGTAGCTTCAGCAGTCTTTTTGCAGTAGTATTGATCTTTGGCATTGAGGAGGAGTTGAGCATTGGAGGACTACGCAGTCTTGAGAGAGAGGGACGCAGTTCTTCTGGAGGTAGTTCCGGATTGGGGGTTTGTGGAGGATTTGAGCTGGGAGATTGAGCAAGGGATCAGCCCTTGCATATTGGAGGATTTTGACTGAGTTTCAGGCAGAGTTTTGGTGGGTTTTATTTAGTGGCAGCGCAGAGCCTTGAGGG